>BCII01000002.1:2504714-2736384 GCA_001972285.1 Erythrobasidium hasegawianum | reverse complement strand
CAGCTGCCGCTGTCTTCGCTTCTCGAGGTATAGCTTGACGCGTGTCTGGCAAGGTGGATTTGGCTCTGGCGTGAGTCGCTCGAGGCGTGCCAGGAGCTGCTGATCTTCTTGACGAGTTCCTTCGCAGTGGTATCCTCGCTTGCACCAGCGCTGCGTTGTCTTCGTTGATGCCAGTCGCGTCTTGGCCCTCGACCTCCTGGCCAGTGCCTAGATCGGAGCCGGCTAGCGTCGTAGTACTGTTGGACGACCCTTCGGCAACGTTTGTCGAGTCTGGCAAGTTCTGCTGCTCTCTTTCTCCCTCCATTGTCGCAATTGAGTGACCGTCCAAAAACTAAGCAGCAAAGTAAACAACACAAAACCATCCTGCAGATCTTTGCTGCAGTTGCAAAGGCTGCGGGCCATGTCGAAAGAAGCCACCCTCTAGGAATAGCTACTTTCGCGAGTCGCGGTGCCAGATATACGCACACCGTGCGTAATACTTGAGACCGCACGAATTATCCAGCTATACAGCTGGTCTCCCCATTGTCACCACACCTTTGTCGGCCAGATTTGACGTAAGCATCGCGAAAGGGCGCTAGTCAAGCGTCTCGTTCAGATCCTGCGCCGAAGCCGCTCGCAGAAAGTCGTCATCTGCCTTGGAGAATGTAAAACGACTCTCAGGGAACTTGCGGGCCAATGAGGCATGCTCGTGGTCTGGCCAATCTCCCTTCCAGGACTTTCGCACGTATATCTGGACCTGCATGTAGACTATTAGTGAGACGTGGACTCGTGAGGCTGAAGGCGGCTGCGATGCTCACGCTTTTTAGATCAGTAAATCTGGCCAGCAGGCGGTCCAGAGTATCGCTTTCTTGTATTTGCCCAGAGTAGTCGCCCTCTTTAACCGACAAAGTGAGACAAGTCGCACCAGTGATATAGTCTATGATATCGTAGAAAGTCGTGCCACAGCTAGCCAAAGTGACATTCGTCAGATTCTGCGTGGACGACCCCAAGATGCAGTCGAGAAAGTCGCCATCGAAGTGATAGACTGTTTGGAAAACAATCTCACGGAGTCTGCATGTTGCAGGAGGTATGTCGAAGGTCTCTTGAGCAGAATGCCTTGCGAAAGAGAGTCGACCAATGTGTAGACTGGTCAAATTGGGGAGCAAGGCCAGGAGGTAGGCCAGATGGACCGCGGACGATCCCATCGATAGTAAGTGGGTAAGAGACGACGATGGAGTGTGCCACTCCGGGATCTTGGGAAGCGAGACCTCGATAAACGAGTTATCCCATACTATCAAGCTCTTCAGGCTATGGAAATGAGTATGAACAGACAGGAAGAGCTCGGCAGCTGTTGTTCTTGCTGAAAAGGCGCCTGTGACTCTTGCATCTATGTTCAGATACTTTGTATGTTTGCCCAAACAAGGGAATGCCTCGAGCCATGGCCTAGTAGCCAGTGTAAGGCGCATGAAGGTATACAGACGTTCCTGAGCATGAATAAGCCAGTCCTTGCTGACGAGGCAGCATCGAGCAAGAAACGAATGCGCTCTCGACGAACGAAGCGGGTCGCCAGTCCAGTCATTGGATGGTAAAGCCAGGTCAGTAATATGGTATTGAAGCTCCAGAGGCAGGGTCACGGACATCCCGAGATTCTGTATCGATTAAATCAAATGCTGTGTTTTCGGCTCGTGTTTCGACCAAGCAGTTTAGGCAGCACAAGCAAAGCAACCCACGACTCAGGCCGATGGATCCCGTCGCTGTTCGCGCAGAGCTCAAGGCCTGGGAAAAGGCCTTCAAAGCGCAGAATGGCAGAAATCCTTCGAAAGACGACATCAAAGCACAGCCAGACATAGGTCAGTCGGCATACCGTCTGAAGCGCGAAAACGGGCTGAATGTGCAATCTTACAGCTCAGAAGTACAAGTTGTACTCCAAGACACGCGTGGATGCTCCTCCTGCTGCTCACACAGCGCCGTCTGTCGCGTCCGAGAAGAAACGGCCTCCGCCTAGCATTGCTCCTGTCACCCCATCGAAGCCTGGTCCTTCACACTTTTCCAACGATCTTTTCAAGACTCCTACCTCTTCTGCTGCTAAACTTGCGAAAGCTCCAACCGAATTCGCCTTTGCTCCAAGTCCATCTCGTTTACGCGCCCTAGCAGCTTCAAAGTCATTCTCTGGCTCGCCCAACAAGTCCAACAAGACCAAAGACTACAACTTCTCGAATGAACCAGTCAACTTGGGCAGGTCGGCCGTGATAGCTGCCGATACACCCAGGACCAAAGCTGCGAAATGGCTACAAGGAGAAAGTGTCAGCCCGCCGAAGAAGGTCAACAAGATGTCACAGAGTGAGCAAGCATTTCAATCAGCGAAAGGCAACGCGCCGGGGGAAGTCACAGCCGCGCAGAAAGCAACGTCGGGCAACTCTGCCAGCTTTTGGGCAGAAATGGAGAAGCTGAAGCGACAGGACTCAGCTTTGATAGATGATTATATGGCGACTGATATGGAAAATGGCATGGATCACAACGAGGATGACGATGTTCTGGCGCCGTCACCGGTTAAGCCGATCAAGGCGGGAGTGAAGGTCAACAAAGGCAAGCAGCGAGACATTGCAGGAATGTTTGACCTGCTGGGAGCTAGCGAATTGTCGCAGAAAGCGAAGCCTACCAATGGAGCAGCATCTCTTGCCGGAAACGCCAAATCACAGGGTCGCGATAGCTCATCTGCCAGCCGCGATACCGACGTCTTTGCATCGACATCGACATTTTCCTTCTCCTCCACTAATCCACTACCTCCCCGAATTTCGCGCTCTCGCTCCCCATCATCCGGTCCAGCGGTCTCAAATGGCAAGCCAGCCAAGTCGAAGAAGCGGACATCGACATTGGCTGCTCTACAGCCTTTTGACGCTTTAGCGGATGAGTCTGAAGAGGACAACGAAGAGAAGACGCGGCTTAGAGTCGAAAAGAACAAAGAAGAAGCTATCCTTAACGCTCTACAGGAAGAAGGAACAGATGAGCCTAAATCGAAGCCTTCTCGCCAAGGGAAACGTCTTCGTAGTGAGGTGCAGGCGCCGAAACCTATGGATCAGGAAAAGGAAGACATACGTACAGTTGACCGCGAGGCGAAAGCACCTGACCAGCCAATCGATGAGGAAGCCTTGGCCGAAGAGGACGACTACGACATACGAGATCTTTCTGACGAGTATGAAAGCTACTCCAGCCGGAAGGTGTTGGAAGAGGACACTACGGAAGACATTGCCGACGAAGATGCTCTGGACGCATCGATCGATCCCAACTTGGTATCTCTGCTATCTCTACGAACCTCTCCAGTCAAAAATCGCCTGTCGCGTCTGCACAAGAAGCGAGATGAGACTGTCTCTAAGCTGCTCCTGGAGCCTACATATCTTATGAAAGAAAAGAAGGAGAAAGAACGAAGAGGATTGGAAGACCTTTTAGATGAGGAGCTTCCTGGCGAAGCTTTACACCTGTCAGATAATGAAACGAAAGACGACGTTTTGGCAGCTGCCAGCGATGATGATTGGGCAAGCGAACCCGAAGGGTGGAAGGACTTGGGTGACGGAGAGATGGACGGCTTGGATTGGTGAACAAGGATGCTCTATCAGAAGGATACCTTCGATGGTAAAACACAAGATGGGCTACAGCCATGAAGCCGCTCAAACTGCGAGGCATAGTACCACGCACAAAGGGCACGCTTTGGAGGATCAGCTCCGCTGTCACGCCGCTTGCTCTCCCTCTACCAGTGTGAGAAGCCAAGCTTGTGTCTCAGCCATATCAACGCACCACAAATGTACCTTGCTTCGACATCAAGCAGCAATTCAAGGGCAATACCGTCTGATCGCGCAAGCTAGACCCGTGCCTACCATATTCATCTCTGCTCCTCCGTTCACAACCATATCTGTTACACGATGCATCTCTCCCGGAGCGCCCTATTGCCCTTAGGTGTCACAATCCTAGCCCTGGCTGGAAACATCGCGGCGGTCTCACCGGATACGACGGACACGCTTTCAGCGAATGCTGCTCCTTGTACGCGAGCATCCATCGTTGCCAATCCGACGAGCGAATATCAGAAGAACAAATGTAACGATCGCAGGTGAGTTCGCGCTGTTCTGCCATGGAACGTAAGAATAGGCTAAAGGTCATACCATGCAGCCAATCCTGTTTTGCTTGGACTTGTGGCACGAAGCTGGTATGGCAGTATCAGTGTCAAATTGCTCCGGGACAAGAGGAGGGTGCTTGGACTGTTGATTCGCCGGCCGAGGGCGGCAAATGCAACAAGCTCGCGGTACGCCTTGTTGCCTGCCCTCATGAAAGACATCAAGGCTAATCCGATCTTGTATGCAGACCCCAGGCTGCTGCAAGCAGGAACACACCTACTACGCATCTTGCGGAGCCACATGTCCTGCAGGCGTCAGAAGGCTTACATGATGGCTTACCGTAGCGCACTTCCCTTGCGGTTTCGTTTCATATTAGCGGCATCGTTGTATCCGTTCTTCAGCCAAACTCGAGGTCGAGATGCAAATCCTAGCGCATCATTCCATTCACGGAAACGAGAAATCTTACACAGGTCATACTGTTCTGTGCTATGGTATGAGATGCTGACGCTCAATGAGACGGATTCTGCTGCGGCTGGCTTTTGCCTCCCTTCGGTCCTCTGTTACCCTTTCTCGGACCCGGCCTGCTGGGCTTGCTTTTATCTGTACGTTTGTAATGACTGTGCCAGCTCTTCTGCTCGTATTTAGGCGCCGCATAAACGCTGAGCTCTTCCGTCTTCCTGAGATCGTTGCTGATCTGGTTGACTGTCCAAGGGTGACCGAGTAGACTGGGGTTCACTTCGTGCTTGCTGTAGACGTCTGCTAGCTTGGGCAGCCAGTATGCGATATACTCGCCATTCGGATCATAATCTTTTCCTTGCTTGATGATGTTAAATTGGCGGGCATTTCGAGGATCCACGCCCACAGAGCTTTGATATTGCCAGTTACTGACGTGCACCTTGTTAGCGATGACTTGGCTGTATGAAACGGTCATTACTCACCCCCAATTCGATGTAACATCGTAGTCCAGCAGGTATGACTCGAACCACTATATGCAGTCCAAGTCAATCAGAAGTGATGACGCCAGCTAAATGAAGAAGCTTACCTCTGCGCCTAAACGCCAATCCTGGTTGCCCATGTCTTTCGTAAAGAAGCTCGCTACGTTCTGACGACCTCTGTTGCTCATATATCCCGTCTCTTTGAGCTCTCTCATGTTTGCATCGATGAATGCTGGTACCAGGAGCTTTCAGAACGGCTTCAACATGGGCGAGGGAAGCGTGCTCACGGATACCCGTCAGACCATAGCACCACTTCTGAACATCGCTGTCACTGCCCTTCTCCCAGTCGTTGGCCAGCCAATAGCCATCTAAAGTCTGTCTGCCATCCTTCATTTTCGGCTGGCATTTCCCGTCGGCCTTGTCTGCCTTACTAGGAGCCTCCTGCTGCGGTAGACCGAGACCAGTGAGCTGAAAGAAGGCATTTCCATGCTTCTCTATCAGGAACGTGAAGAAATCTCTCCATAGCAGCTCGAATCTGTCGAAGAAGTCTGAGCCTGTATCTTAGCATGTCTTGCTTTGCGCTGACTCACTTGACCCAGTAGCTGTTCTTGCTCGCTCCAAATTCCTTCTCCCACTCCTCTATACGCTGGTATATGGCTTTTGGACTCAAAGTTCCATTCGCTAGCCAGGGTGAGAACTTGGTCGAAAAGTCTGTACCCAAAAGACCATTACGTGTTTCTTTGTATGTAGCCAGCGGAGCATTCTTGCCGTTCGTGTAGTCGTGCAGGCGTTTGTTCGCGGCTGTCAAGCCCCCATAGTATGGAATGTGACTTTTGTCTCGGCTTGACTCTGCATCTTCAGCCTGTAGAGGTTGTAGCAACTGTGGAAGAACGTCGTCCAGCGATGTTGCTTCATCGAGTTGCATAGCGCCTGGACCGGCGGTAATCTTGACGTTCTCATCCGGAGGCGGCTTGAACTTGTCAGGTATAGGCCAGGGCTCTCGCACCATCTTGTCACCTAGTCCTTCTACCTTCTGCCTGAAAGCAGTATAGACATCCGGCATCTGCTTCCCGCTCGGGTCAAAGGGGAGATCTTCCGGATGTATCAGGGTCTTTCTGTTCTCTACAATGTGCAGAGCCGAGTCGATCTTCTCCAAGGCGGCAGCCAGCTTATCTTGCGTTTGCACCTCTTCCGCCATGTTCTCCCTCGATATCCAGACTCCCTCAACACGGACGCCTTTATCTTGGAATGCTTTGACAAGTGCTGGTACAGCTAACTCTGGCTGACCGAAGAATATCGAAAGGGTACTGCCTAGTTTTTTGAGAGTCTGCTGAAGGTCGACGAGGGATTCATGCAGGAACCTGAAGCGGGCAGTCTTAGTATCTGGATCTAGGACATAAAACGCATTACGTACCTCGTGCGGTGAACGTTGCATTTCCAGAATTTTCCGACACGCGTCCTAGCCTCCTTTTTCGATGCCTTTTCGTAGCCTTTGATAGCACCAAGCTCAATCTGGCGTTCGTCGAACACATAAACTGGTAGGATATGGGTAACTCTTGAAGCCAAGGAACCTGAATGCGCGAGGTGGAATATCGGATGGTCGACCACGCGTAGGTCATTCCGTAGCAGCGCAATAAGGATAGAAGGCTGAGACGGCATGATTCTGAGGTTTTGCGGAATTGATATTAAAGATAAGAGAAGTTAAAAGAAAGACCGTCAGAGAGACAACAAATTATCAGCGACAGATTTGATCGCGATTTTTGGACAGCCAGAAATCAGTGACGCAGTTGGTGGCAAAATCGTGACAGGATAGGGGTTCAGGAACGCGTGATGCAGGGCAGCATAGTATCAAGACAGTGAAGACAGTTTATAAAAGTCTGGTAATCTCTGCAGCAAGGCAACTCAGCTTCTCTGTCTCGATGCGAGCTTCGTCCTCTGGACCGCTCACAAGCTACATGTATCTTGATGTTTGTTGACTTCGCATAACAGATTCTAGGGACTTTACCAGTTTACCAGCTGCAGAGAGTATAGATTTAATCAGTAAACAGGTAGTGAAAGCATTCTGAGCCGACTCACCCGGGTCATCGAGATCTTGCCTGGCCATCTCAATCAAGCTCAATAACCTCTTGATTCCAATCTCCAGCCTCAGACTACCTTCTTGTGACCGTCTCGCCAGGAGACTTTGGATCTGGTTGTATCCAGGCTGATTAGGCTTATAGAGATCGACCGCTTCGACTACTGCCATTATGCTTTCTAGCGTATTAAGCGTATTGATTGCAATCTCAGAATCGAAGCTGTTGAGGAGATCCATCTCTTCTATCATGTTCCGGTTGGACGTGGTTGCAAGCACAAGTAGCCGCCGGTTCTAATGACATGGTCAGCATTGTCGGTTACTGGAATCAGAGAGCACCGTACCTTCGGCGGTAGTTTCCTCATCAGAACCTTGAGAGCGACAAGGACAGGCGCAGAGAAGCGTGGCCCGACAGGAATATAGTCGATGATAGTTTCAACACTATCGACTACTATAACACTCATGGGCGATTTGTGAGCATCTGTGAAGATCTTGCTCATGTACTGAATCTTGGAAGCATCGGTATAGCCAACCATGTTTTCTGCACTAATGAGCTTGATGAAGGGGAATTCTGAGCGTTGAGCGATAGTAGCTGCTAGAGCCGTCTTTCCACTTCCAGCAGGGCCTTGCATGTGTACAAGAATCAGTATGCTATGCCGAGAACGGATTGGGTGTGCAAAATCGGTCAAACTCACCCCACATAAGTGTCGAGACCAGATGGGATCTTGGTGATTCGCGAACTTGTTTGACGACTAACTCTCCATCTCGAAGAATGCTCTAGAAGTTTTCGTCAGCCGGCTGTGCGGGCGGCATGTAAGACTGGTCACAGACCTCGACTTGAATATCGTAATCAATGATGCCATTCTGCACGACTTGAGCTAGCTCTTCCTCTGCCACACCGAACAACGGCTTGACTTCTTCCATAGCATGCATGAAATCTTTCCTGTTGACCTTGAGCTTCTCGACATCGTCTGAGATACCAGCAGTTGTTCCGACCTGCACCAGACAATTCATCAGCATGCTTTGGAGGATAGAACTCAGATTGCATACCTTGACATGTCTGTTGAACGCAAAACTGGTAGCGCTCTTCACCAGTCCCCCGATTTCGGCACCGCTAAAGTTCTTAGTCTGGGCCGCCAATTCCTCCAACGATACATCGTTATCCATGATTCCATTGTTTCTCATCTTAGACGTGTGGATATTCAAGATCTGTAGACGTCCGAACTCGTTGGGGAGGGAGATTTCCATATGTACTTCGAGACGACCCGCTCGCAGAAGAGCTTCGTCTATCATATCCATTCGATTTGTCATTCCAATGATCAGGATGTTGTTGAGCTGGTCGACACCATCCATCTGTACAATGTCTCCTCAGCCGGCTATCCTTCGTTATCAAAGCAAAAGGGATGCGCACCTTTGAGAGCAGCTGATTCACAATCGAATCTCCGACTCCAGTGCTTGAGCCAGACGATCCTCTCTGCTTGCAAATGGCATCCAGCTCATCGAAGATGATAATGTGCAGTCCTGATTCATCACCCTTCGCTTTATACTGCAAATTCGGAATATCAGCTCAGCCTGTAAGTCAGTCAAGCAGGTATGTACCTCCTTCTCCGCATCTGCAAACAGCTTTCGGATGTTTTCTTCTGACTGACCGACGAATTTGTTCAAGACTTCTGGACCATTAACGATCTTGGGCTCTCTTGCATTGAGCATTTTACCGATCTGTCGTGCCATGAGTGTTTTACCCGTTCCAGGAGGTCCGTAAAGGAGGATACCTGTATTCACAATGCATGAGCATTTTGCCAAATAAGGGTGTGGGACTGCCTACCCTTGACGTGCTGAATACCGAGCTTCTCTACCAAGCCGGGTGGGAAGATTCTACTCGCGAACGCTCTTCTGAACATAGTCTGAAACTCGTCGTCGAGACCTCCGATACCCATATCCGAAAAGTTGAAGTCTGGCTTGACAACAGCATTCGCAGCTGCTCGTTTACTTGATGCTTTCAGATTGATTCGAGACCCTTCTGTCTTTACGAAAGTGAGTTCGGTACGTGACATGACCAGGCCGAAAGACGAGGATGACGATGACCCTCCGCTTCCGCCTGTCGGGGCGCCGCCTTGTGATAAGTCGACATTGGTGAGTGAGCGAACTGCGAGGCGTAGAGTGAGATTCTGGAAGCTGTGCACCAAAGGCTGGTTCATTGCTAGAAGGTTGCCATCGAATCGCTGCAGAATTGACCGCTTAGTCCTTCTGGGCGCCCGATAATAAGAGGAGAGTAGCTCACCTTTCTGAGATCCGACTCCAGTGCCTCAGAGTCGAATGGCGCGTCTGTTCCATTCTTATCGGTGTAGAATCCGACCTGGCACGTGTAATTAGTCTACTTCGCTGTTGTGAGCCTTGATACCGAGGTCATGCTTACTTCTAGCGTCGCTGTAGCTAGATAGCTCTTCCCGCCCGTCTCCCTGTCTGGATCAATTGGCTCCACGTCCACAAAGTCGCCCTCTTTTCGGACAAAGCACCAGGCTCTCTGGTCTTTGCCCATTGCGACTTGACCAGAGTGTACGCCTGGATCTGTATGGATCGCGAAGGGGAACTGTTGTCCTCTTGACGTGGACACTCGCAGGTACGGGGTCCGCGACGCATCGAAGTCGGCAGGCGATACGACCAGTCGCTACATCCAGGAAGTATCAGTAAGGAGTACAATGTTATAGGTAGTTAGTATATATAGGCACATTCATTAGTGCGAGCGAGTCTTGAGGCAGCGGGACCACTTCGAACTTGCTGTTTCCGCCTCGCCTGGCAGGTGTCGCTTGATACTGCTGCTGTTGATGCGCTGGATTGCCATAACCTTGCTGCTGTTGCGTAGGGTATCCCATATTGGCGCTGTAAGCTGGCGCTGCTCCGCCAGGTCCGCCTTGCTGCTGCCTTCTCGCTGGGAGTGCCGGCGTTGGTGACTGCGACTGTCCATAGCTGCTATTGTTGCTGCTGTTGCCTGCGTTAGCATCTCCTCCTCTGAACCACGACATGCTGTTGATGATGGAATAACGTAAGTCGTCTTCGACCCCGTCTTGGCTCACTCCGAGTAGTGATCATAATTATTATTTCATTTGTTTTGCTTCTTCTGAACAACTTCCTAGACGCTGGTTTGGTCAGCTCCTCCAACCACTGAGCCAGTCGCCGGCCTCTCTGTCATGGATGCTCTCACTTCTTCTCTCGGGATGAGCGGCAATTCGACGATGCCTGCTGCGCTGGACGAAGGGATGGACAGGCAGTCCTGCGCCTTACTGGGGTCTACTGGACTGATAGTACAAGGCCTAATGGCTGCGATGGTTCTGTCAACACTCCTGCTCAAAAGGCTAAAGGAGCACCCAAAGCGGACATGGCCCGTCTGGACAGCAGACGTGGGCAAGCAGATCATCGGTCAGGCATATCTACATGCAAGCAATGTCCTCATTTCGACCCTCGTCTCCCATCACGAAAGAAGGGACGCTTGCACGGCCTACTTCTTGTCGATCCTCGTAGACTGCACGCTAGGTGTACTGGTCATATTCGCGACCCTCAAGGTCATATCATATCTTCTCATCACAAGACTGCATCTCTCCGGGTTTAGATCGGGCCAGTACTACGACAATGTCGAGAAGCCCGATTCATCGAGGCGGCACGGCGATTTGGAAGCAGAGGAAGATGAGGAGGAGGTAGTTGTACAGCAATCTCAAAGGTCTAGTCACTTCCAGTTCTCCTGGTGGGGAAAGCAGACCCTCATCTACCTGGCCTCCCTCACGACCATGAAACTCACTATCCTCGGCTTCTTCTGGATACCCCAGATATTCACAGTCGGAGATTGGGTACTATCTTGGATGGGCGACAACTTCAGAGTGGTCTTCGTGCTCATGATCTTTCCCCTTATCATGAATGCGTTTCAGGTAAGACGCCGCAATACTGTGTTAAGAGACTCGACGGCTCACTTTGTGTGTCCTGTACAGTTCCTTGTTATTGATACAATCCTTAAATCGCCGCACCATAAAGCGCCTGCATCGGCATTTGCGGATCAAGCAAGTAAACAAGAAGATATTTCCAATAGTCGCCATCGGGGCAATGATGGCGATGACGACGAGAATCAAGCTTTCTTGAGCAATACGCATGCTGCAGAAGAAGACGAATCGCTATTGGCGGGCGATCGGCAAGGAGAGACAAAGAAGGGAGAGATCTTACCGACGTATAGGCAATCGCCAAGTACGACGAAAGGACCAGGCCTAAGTCGACCAACGCGGCTGAGCAGCCGGCTAGAGGAAACGAAGGATGCCAGGCTGCCACCGCAATCGAACGCTTCTCCCGCGTCGCCTCCTTCGCGAGCTCTGCCTGTATCGAGCAGTCTCTCCAAATCGCAGACTATAATCGTCCCTTCAGCGACTCTGGTGCCGAGCCCAGCGCCAGAAGAAGACGAAAAAGCCGATGAACAAGGCTGGGATTGGCTAGATGAGGACGAAGATAGCCTCAGCAAGGAGGACGCTTTCGATGGCCCCACGGAGCCCGTTCAAACGCGGTCAGACATCGAAACGAGTAGAAGTAACAATGAAAAGTTCGGCATTGGGACAGACTATCAAAGTAGCAACTTTGTGCCATCGGCACAGCAAACACGCATTATACCATCTATGTAGGATTGAGTCTGCATTAAACGATATCTGTCGTCTGGGTACATAAGTCTCCTCTTTTTGTTGTTATCACTTTCCCTTGCATTTTTCACATTTCCGCAGACCTGAAACATCCTGTCAATTGTACAGCGTATGGAGGAGGTGAAAGAGATTCTTAATCCTGCCATTCTGCCCAGCTCTGGGTGACTTTGTAGCCAAACAGATCCTGCATCAGCAACGTAATTACATTCCATGCTGAGACAGTCTGCATCCGTACGTCGGTCAGCACATGTACTGCATTGAGCACGTAGTAGGGCCTCACCGAAGTCTCCATCGTTGACACTAGTCTCTCCATTGCGGATGTATAGTAAAAGAAGGAATCCTCTTCTGGCTTGAAAGCTGGCAATCTCTCTTCTTTCCCGAAAGGCGGGGCGAAAGGATATGATGCCCATTCTTTTCGATGTACCCAGATGACCTCGTTCTGACCGAAAGCTGCCCGTAAGTCGCTGTCTGAAAGGTCATTAGGCGAGAAGACTGATTGACACTTCCGTCAGCTACTCACCGTGATTAGCCTTAGGAGTGGAGACGGCTCACTTTTCACGACATGTCCGATACCAGTCTGGTTGTCTAGTTTACCGAGGCTTTGAAGATAGGTTAGAGAGTTGACCTTCGGCTTCGTAGCTGTCTGCCCGGTCTCATACGGGTCTAGAGTTGTAATTATCGTTTTTGAGACTCTGGTCTTCGAGTTAAAGAATGCTGGTATTGGATTCGTTGCGTTGGTAACGACGAGCGTTACGTATAGGTGGACATAGGCCAAGGGAGGCACAAGAGACGAGATGTTTGACCCGGAGATTACGACTTCTGCAACTTCAGAAGGACGCTTTTGATGCAGAGGTGCGGCGAATATTATTGCGTCGTAAGTCTTCCTGGACATCCGGCCATGATCTAAATTCTTGCTTCTGAGAAGCCAACGCTGACTTGCAGCAGCGCCGGAGGTGTCTGACGGGTCATGTTGCTTTGTGATACTAATTACTTGAGTTCTCAGATTGATCGAGGCGTTGCTCGTCGCAGCAAACTGTTGGAAGACCTGGTTGTTGCCTCCTACAACACTCATACCTCCACTCGTCGCCATAGATATCATTCCTTGAACTGTGAAATACAGTGTCACCTGACCAGGCATATTTTCCAAGAAAGGTTTGAAGTCGGCTTACATGCATGCATTGAGCTGGAACCCTGGGCGTAATTGACTGTAGACGCAGAAGCGACCATCTCCTGCGCAAACCTTTTGCTGATCCCTAGTCTACTCAGGTATTCGAATGTGGTCAAGCGAGCGAAAGCGCCCAGCCCGAGCGCCTTGGCGAAACTCTCGATGGTCGTATACGGTCCTTTCGCTTGGAAGGTTTGTTTATAAAGCTCCAGAAACCTGGCCACAAAGACGTCCACAGCTTCATACGTTTCGTAGGACCTGTACCCGTATCGCCAGAAAAGTTGCAGACTTTCTCGCCAGGTTGAAGTCGCTGTCTCCATGTAGACAATCTTCTCCCCGTCGTATATATTTATTACGTCTTCCGCCTCTTCAGATGCCTCGCCGCCTCCATGTCCGCTCTGTGAAGGCAGGTCGAAAGTTCTGACAGCCTTCCTCAGATTCTTGTTGGCAGGTACGAAGATGGAGGCTCCCGTCTCAATAGCCAGTGAGCGACGATCGCCAAAAGTTGAAGCCCCCTTCTCCAGCCAAGGCTGCACGGAGTGGACGCGTCCGCCGACATAGTCATTGGCCTCGTAAAGATCGATATCGACAGCCAAGGATGCTTCCTTATCCGCCAAGAATTTCAGGAAGTAGGCGCAAGAGGACCCAGCAGCTCCGGCGCCAATGATGGCGACCCGTGGGCGACCTCCAGATTGTCTGCGAGGCTGAGGCGCTTCCAAATGTGGACTTGATATGTAAGTTGGCTTCCATTCGCTCCTTGTAAGGACCAGGGTGTAAATAAGAAGACACCACATTGAGATCGCTAAAGGCCAGTAGATCGTGCGAAGTCTAATCATCGCAGTATTTGATAAGCTTAAAGACGCTAGATAGCTGAGAGATGCGAGGGTACAAGCTGGTGGTATTTAACGATTTGTGCTTCGGCCAGCTCCCGCGAGTCTGATTGGTTATTGATGGGAAGGCATAAGTGGTGGATTCAGTTTGCGTCTTGAAGGGGAAAGGGCATGCAACAAGAAGTATGAAGGACCGAGACTGCATGAGATGAATTGAATGATCGTAAGGTATAGTAAGTCCGCTGACGGAACACCCGCGGCCAAATCCGCAGATCGCCCGCGCTTGTTGACTCTATCCTGCAGACAATATACTTAGTACGCCTAAGAGTTAGCTCTAAATATTGGTGGGAGCGGCATACCATCGAGATGCCTTTGGGCTCTTCTGCGATGTAGGCTTGGCAGGAGCTTTTTTCCTCCTAGAAGCAGGAGAGCGTAGGGGAGGAAGCAAATTGAGATTCCGTAGTAGTACAGTGTCGCCCAGATCTCCATAGTAGGCTCGATGCGCATGAGCATAAAAGGAATCGCGCTGAAGTTGAGCGCCAGATGCACTGACACAATGGACAGTATGTCGTGACAGCGTTTCAGAGGTGTCCTGCTGCACTCTTGCTGCTCTTCCGACGTCAAAAGATCGTAATCTTTTGGCAAGAACATTGGTCGGAGCATAAGGCGAAGTTGTTGTCCTAAGCCTCTGAATAGGCCAGCCAGGACGAAGGCTAAGTCTGGACTCAGACGCAGGCTACGCACATACTGTTCGCATTTCACTCACTGAGCAGGTAGACAGGCTCGAAGCCATGCCAAAATGCCGAGATGGCGAATGTTCCCATCGCCACCAGGAAACCAGACTTCTCGCCCGACTGCGTCATCCTTTTGTAGAAGGTTTCCCTGAGCCAGTAATTGGTCCCCTTATTCCAGGCCTTGAACAACACCTTGAAATTGCCTGCGAATCTCGTATCAGAAACCAAAGATCAGATCGAGCCGTGAGTAGACAAGAACACTGAGATCAGCTTACTCTACTTTGAGGATGTCAACATTTCTCCAGGCATCCCAATCCCCCGTTTCTGTGTTGTAAGCCATGCCGGAGAGGATCATAGCTGTTTCACTGGGCACCGACTTTAGCATCTCCCCACGCGTTCGGGCCGCCTTTGTACACACGAGAAGTTCCAAAGACAATAGAAGCGAGTTCTAGCCACGAAGCCTGCGGCCTGTAAGAAGGCGAGTCTGTTTCTCCTTAGCTAAAACATTCGCGTTGAAGAATGGTTATATGGCACTTACTTCCACACAAAACTCTCACTCTGGATCTCTGGTCTCAACAGCCGATAGAAATCGAAGCTCGCTCCATACTGAGTGTGAAACATCATGAAGAACAAAGCCACGCTGAATCGTTCGGCCGCTTTGCGATATTTCTTTTGCGGTAACCATCGTGGTGCATGATCGGAGACGTTGACTTTGAAGTCCGTATTATTGATCATACGAGCGTAAGCAGAATAGCTGAAATTAGGTCCTGCGAGGACGGATGGGATGAAGAACCTGGGCATGCCGTGTTTTAGTAAAACATCGATTGCGAGGCAGACCTGGCTCACACATAACCTAGAAGAGCCAGTAGATCGGGAACATCTACGAGCCTGTCCTTCCGCTGTTGCGCATCCAGATTCTCACCATCTTGTGCGCCATCGTGGCAAGCCCAGGCGAACAGCGTCAATTTCATGACGATGACCATCTCCGCGAGTGTGATGTCAGGATCTATATCAGTGATCATTGGAGCACTATGATTTATAGCCAAGACTGCCATATTGCTGGCCACGACCACCCAGGTGTACGCCTTTCCCTTTCCCGTAGAACGGAACCACTTGACCGCAAACCATGTGCCGATAGTCTGTCCGACAAGCTGTGTGTAGCCCCAGGGGAGATGCAGAATGTGAATGTGGAAGATACAAGACCACAGGATGGACCAGAGGTGAATCAGCAGGGAGCCAGCAGGGAAATACGGATAGGCGAGAGACAATGGAATTGGTAGGAGGATCAATGACATTTGCTGCAGTTCTGGCATCAGCGAGTGCTTTGTACGAGATGCAGACAATATACATACCCTGAGCTGGTGCACCGGCCAGCCAATACTGAGAGCTGTACTTTCATATAAGTTGTCTATGGTGGTCATCCTGGAGTATAGTGAAGAAGATTACCGACAATCTTGACGATGCCGCCAGTGACAGATGGGCTTTGAGCACTGAAAGGATGTCAGCTGCAAGCCTCAGTCGGCGGCTCTCGCCCGGCGGTTCGCACTCTGTATGCAGCATATGAATTGACAGTCTATAGGTGGTACGCTCTTGCCCAACATAGAAAGCCAGTCATGCCAAGCAAGATGGCCTCTCGACCTCCGGACGATGCGCTTGAATGCCCAGTTCGCTGCTTCGTACTCAGTCAGACAGCAGCGAAAGCGATTCTTCCACCAATGACAGCGACGAAGAGCTCCTTGACAGCTCATCGTTATCTAGGAGTTCCCAAATCATCGCCAATCGATATGCTGCCGCGAAACCTCGGCCTCTTTCTGTGCATCGCGTTGCTGGCGGACTGAAAGCCAGAGCTGCAGAGAAGATTGGACAGGCGTTGCTGAATGGTAGACATGCTCTCTTGCTTCGAGAATGGTCCAATCTGTTGGAAGCGATCAAGACCATCGAGACGTCTCTTGCCCAGTCTGCGTCGGATCGTGGAAAGAGCTTAGAATGGAGACTTCCTATCATTGGTACTGTCCCGAATCCCCTGTATAAGGGACCGAAATGCTGATACTACGACTGCAGCACGGCTCGTAAACGAAGCAACAGGCGAGGTGCAGTCCGCATTGCGCTACAAGCGATCTCTACCCGCAGACGAAGCAAGGGCTCTGCAAGTACTCCGACAAAAGCTGAGGAGGATGCAAACCAATTATCCGTACTTGCTTGAGGCGGACCCGAAATCAGGAGGACAGAATACTACGGCTGTATCTGCCATATTAAATTGTCTAGAGTTGAGCATCCTATCAGGAGAACACGCCAACATCTATCTCAACGACCTGGACTTGCGTGCCGTGCCCGTCGAACTTGGAAAGCTCTCCGATCTCCTTCGAAAATATCTCGTCCATAATGGAGACAACTCAATCCTGCCGTGTATAACGAAGCTGGATCTATCAGACAATCCTCTGACGAGCCTTCCATGCGGCTTGCCGGATAGCCTGCCAGATATGGAAGAGCTAGATATACGCGGGACTAGTATCAAGCTACTTCCACCGGACATCGTGTACTTCAGCTCACTCATCTCCGTACATGGTCAGAAGTATCAGGGGGTCAATACAAAGCACCTCTTAGCCGAGGCTTCAAGACTTGGTAAACAAGCGAGGACGGTCGATAGCTTGGTGGATCTCGCTCTCCATCGCCTTGCTCCAGAGGAGTATGCGAACCTGCCGCCTCATCTAGCCATCGTCGCCGAACAAAGCTATCTTTGCGTATCGTGCTCAACTCGATGCTTCCCGTCTGGCAGCAAATACCTAGCTTCGGGCTTGGTTGAGCCTATACATCTCTTCGAGCCTCCTGTAATGGGGGTCAGGCCAATCACTATGCCTGAACTCTGTAAACTATGGATCGGAGGCGGCACCTGGAGATTCTGCGCAGAATGCATAGTTGAGCATTTAGGCGGAGAGAATTGCATGTGCCTGGTGTGTCGTGAGAAGCAGACTCAACTAGATGCCGGGAATGGCATCAAATGGGCGCGTCAGACGGTGGTAAATCGCCGGTCTCGCTAGGTGATGCGATATGTATGGGAACTGAATGATGTGCCTATCTACAAGAATAAGCTATCTATAGCTTGGGTTTTGGAGCTTCAGCCCCAGCCATTCCCTTCTCCACGACTTCCCGCACTTCTTCCGCTGCCTCAGCCAAGTATTGCTTAAGAGCTTCGCCCATGCCGTTTGTCGTAGTAATAGTGAATCTGAGGTTTGTGTTATTGACTGAATAAGCCAGTCCGAAGCCGTCTCCAGTGACCTGGCCGTAGCCCCAACCGTCGAAGAACTCGGATGATAATTGCGAGGTCGAGTAGGTCCAGTTGCTCGAAGCGCTGAACGCAGGGTCTGAGAAAAGTTTCGGTGCCTCCTCGCCTGATTTGATCATCTTCTTGAGACCGAAGAAATGTCGATCTACGCCTTCGCCGTTAGCAGCCCATCCAGCATACTTGATATGTGCAGCTGCAGCTTTTCTGAACAGATCTAGACGTTGTACATCCGTTGCATCATTGTCTTGCATGCTCTTCACCCACGCCAGGCCTTCTGCCGTTGCTGATCTGATGACTTCTGTTCTCCCTCTTCTAAACTTTCGTGTTTGGGCGGATTCGTATGTGCCGGGCAAGACTGTACAGTCCGAGAGCTTATAGTATGCGTATTGCATCACCAACTGGGCCCAGCTGTCCGGCGACGTCTTGCATTTCTTGATCCTGTTTAGCGCGACTGAGCGAGATGTCAAGGTACGATGCTGCTGGCGCTTACACATCTTTTCCGTACCCATTGTACTGTAGCACGGTAATCTTGTGCTTGGACAGCTCCTCATTGTAATGCTGCTTGGCTTGATCAATGGCTTTTTTGCTTGCATCATCCAGCTTGAAAGTGATAGGTGTCGGTTGCGGAAGCTGTTCTTCTGGCTTTGCGACTCCCAAATCGATCTTCTTTGCGTATAGCGACTTTAGCATCCAATCATTGAGCCTCGAAGTAGGCGTGCCATCCATGCAGGAATGCTCGCCGTTGAAACCGGATCGACCGTTATCAAAGACGATGAGCTGATGCTTGTCGAAGAATCTGTTCTCGCCATTGCTGCACCACACGCTTCGTGAGATCTCTTCTCGTGTGATTGGCCGGGAGTCGTCCAGCGCGACGACGATGATCGCCGACTGTATCCGTTCGAGAGCTTTTGCATTGTCGGCAGAAGCTTTTATGATCGTCTCTCTTGCCTCAGTCCACACGTCACGGTTTTCACCCGTCAGCGCACCGACTGGGTATGCTTCCTGTTCGGCTCCCAACTGCTGTATCCGCTGGAATTGTCTGACAGGTGAGAGATATTAGAACGTCACTGTCATCAGCTTGGAGAATGTATAGCATACCTTTCTAGATCTTTCTCGCTAAGAAACTCTCCATTGGCATCTATCGCCTCGAACTCGTAGAATTTGCCCTTGCGAATGACGGCAATGTGGTTATTTGCTGAAGGATTGTATGTCTGAGCTCCGTCTGAGGGTTTCTTGGGTACACGGCTGGAGTTGAAGAGATATTCGTAGGTCGACATGTCCAGCGGAGTAGTCTTGACCATTTCAGGTTCAAGCACTTCGCTTGACGGGCGGAGATAGTGTTATCAGTATAAAGGACTAATATGCAGACGGCCAGTGCTTACTTGTTGAGCATCCGGCGGAAGTATAGTAGAGCTCGGACAAGACCAGCAGCGCGAGCCGGCCCGTTGCGGCGACTGCGGTCGTCCTGGAGGTATGAAGCACGTTTAGCATCCGTTCTGCAAGGTGTTATGCGGTCCTACCTTGTGGATATAGTAGTAGTTCACCCAAGGAATGATGGCATCGCGATAACCTGGGACAAGGCATTCAGCTATTATGCTCCTGCTTCTCGCGTGTAGCTAGACTCACCAAAGTAATTGGCTTCGTTGAACCATTCTATCAGCCAATTGTCTTTGCCTTTGGCATGTTCTTCTAGCCGTTTCTGCAACTCTTGCACAAACTCGCTGCTCTCGAAGTCCTTGACCACCGCTTTCAGACGAGTGTATTCTTCTGTCGGGTTGGCATCACTGGCGACAGGCGCTCCTGGAGCTGGATCCGAGACAAAGGGCCGGGCAGAGTCGAGGAACTTGGTAGCCGTGCTAGATATGGACGGAATGGGGAGGCATGGCAGGACATCTTGATGCTGATACGTGACATTTGCAGACTTCTTTGCGGATGAAGAATGGAGAGACCGACGAGCTGGAGCCATTGCTGCGAACGACGAGTTTGGGCGGAGTCCGTTGCTGATCAGGCGCAGCTGGCTTGTTCTCATTACTGTCGAAAGCGAGAGAATGCTTTCCAACAGATCAGAAGAGGTGAAGACAAGGAACAAGCAATTCGCGACGAAGAAATGGCAGAAATGTTTCGAATTCCGGGCCGCCGACACCCGGAGGACGTATTTCGAAGGCCTCGCTTGCTTTCGACTTTTCTTTCTGCACATTACAACAACGACATAATTGAGTAACCGCTGACCATACATCGCGACGATCTCTCGGAAAAAGTGCCTTGCAAAGCGACTGCATCCTCTGGAGTAGAAGATTCTCTCGCGCAACTCGATATGAAAGTCGTGGAGCCTCTGGCACACTCCGACCCAATGGCCATGTGTACAGCGTTGTCAAAGTCCTGCCGCCCAGCTGCCTTTTGGCCTCAGATTATGGCTGCTGCATCCATCCCGCGGCCATCAAGGATGTTCATTTTCTTGCAGGTCAACGACTACGCAGATGGCTAATAGCCTCAGAGAGTGAAAAAGAATCATCGTGCCCGCGACTCTCCAGAAAGCTGCTACAGACAGTCAGGACCCCGCTCTCATAATCGAAGTCACAAGCGCTCTACCGCTCACACGCCCGCGAGAAGTGCAAGACAACCATAAGCCGCTCCGCTCAGCGTTATAAGGTCGCTTTGGCTCCGTTTCACGAAAGGATGCTCTCATGCTCGACCTTTGTCCTGCCCGCTCGACATGCGCTCAATGATGTTTTGTCATTGTGATCTGTACCGAGCGCATCCTTGTGCTCTGACCATACAGAATTCAGCGGCAGGCCCGCATCATTCAACATGATCCTGCAGAGAGCCAGACCTGTCGTCAAGCCAAGTGCACGAACTACGCTCGATCTTGCGCATCGATCCAGCGTCTCCTCTGACTCTCAGTGGACTGGGTTGCAGCCAATCCAAGGTTTCATCAGCGTGAAGTACGTGAAACAGCGGACTCTTCAGGCGAAAAAGGGAATTGTCGTGGTTGACCGTGGGGTAGGCGCATGCATCAACTCAAGTCACCACCGATCGAGACCGAATCACACTTTGTCGGTACCGCTAACTGGCACATCCACGGACAGTATCTACAAGGAAGCAGAGTCGCGGCTTGCAAAACTTTCGGAGAAGGATCGCAAGCATTACGTAGGGCGCAGGAAGTATCCTTGCACGCTCGAGCTTGTTCAAATTGAAGATAGTCAAGCCTATAAGGCCATCAATATCATGTGGGACGCAAAGCCAGGCTTCTTTCGGCGATCTTAAGCAGGACAGATAGACGCCTTGACGAATTAGCTTATTGTGCGTCGTGGTCGTATAGATGTCTCGTAACGGCCGCTGTCGAGTACAAAAGATGCGAATTCTGCGTGATGCCTTTTCATTGTCAGCAGGTTTGGTGGATCCAGCGTCAAATTGCTGGCAGCTAGTGACGTAGAGCAGGTATATGGCTTGCTTGCGAACGTATGCATGTGACTCGATAATCTTGCGAAGGTCGTGGAAAGAAGCAAACCCTGAGCCTTCCCTGAATTTCGCGGACTATAAATTGGCGAATTTCTGGCCAACTCTTCTCTCTTTTCCTCAAGAAACATACTCTTTAGAATCACTTTACAGTGAACTTCCGAGTTTGTCTAGCTAATCTACATTAGCCACATCAATTCACGGCTCACGATGATCCAGAAAGCGCGTAATTTCTCACCAACGAGAACCTTTTCCTCTGGGCGGCGATGAGTGCCTTCGGGGACGCCTTCGCTGCTCCTCGATGACTTGGGCTCGACCTGCGCCGGACACGCTCTGTCGTCGTCTGTCATGGCTCCCTTCCTTCGCTTTTAGCGTTTGATTCGGATGCCTGCGCGGTCGCAGCATGAGGTACGCCTTCGTCTGAAGCCGCTCTTTGTTATACGACCTTTCTGTAGTAGCTTTTGCCAATACATATCTCATCTTCATTTCAAATCAAATCTGCCTTTCTGTTTCGCTCGACCCCATGTTGCCCGTGCGATGTCATGGATAGCAGAAACGGTCGCCCGCCAGCGCAAGGTGCTGCCGTTGATGGTGAAGACGACGACGACGCGCTGCCTCGAGCTGGTCCATCCCACTTCCCGCTGATTCCTCGAGAACTGCTCGAGCACTCGTTGAAGCATTCTGGCCCAGTCCGGACGCGCCAAAAGGATCAACATTCGCTGCTCCGGCACTACAGTAGACCTGGTCATCTACACGGCGAAGGCTTACGTCGCATCTATGTGGGCTGGCATCCAGAAGAAGACGCCAGCAATGATGTCGAAGCTGGCGGCCGTTCCTTCTTGATCGGTGTCGACGCTCTGTGGGCCGAAGAAGCTGTCGCTCGCAGACTCTCGCAAGCTTCAACAAAACAATCAGCGCCTAGTGATATCCTGGATGGACCAAGTCAAAGAGTCGCTCTTGGCCAAGATGTAGAAAGGATGGAAAGTGAAGCGCAGGCCGGCACTTCCGAAGACGAGGATATCGATGGTGACAGTGGCAGCGATAGCGATAGTGACTACGAAGATGCTTCGCCGCAAGATGATGGAGGGAGGTCCAAGACTGGCCGGACTCGAGCAACATCAGGCTCCACCGATCCAAATGTGCTTTTCGACAAGTTACGCAGCGATGACGACAAGAAGCAATTGTCGAACAGCTCGCAAGTAGGAAATGGGCATGCGGACCCCAGAGCGGACATCCTCAGTCGACGGATGCAGGACTCGCCTGCTGGTACCGAAAGCAGCTTGAGGGCTTCTGCAGGAACAACTTACTTCTCGCTATCGGGGGATGGAAAGCGCAATACTAGCAAGCCCATTGTAGAGGCGACTCGGACGATGGCTATGGCTTCTCCTCAGCTTGATGGCATTGAGCAATCTCATATCGCACATGGTGTCCAGCACACGCTTCTTCGGCGGCCTTCCGAGACACTCTTAGCAGATACAGCTTCAGAGACGGCTGTAATCACACAACCGCAGAAGAGGCCGCACCAACTTAAGGGTACAAAATCGGTACGCTGGGAAGTCACACGGAAGGATGGAGCAGTACCCGTGCCAAAGATGCAGAAATCTTTACCGAACGGTACATCCACTGTCTCCGGAGAGATGCCAGCTGCTCCGCCCCAAGCAGTTCTTGCTCGACCCGACCCCGTCGAAGCTGAGCACAATACTTCCCCCATGTCATCAGCGTTAAAGCGTGGTAATACTTCCGAATCAGTGAGGATGCTCACACAGCTTGGAGTGGAGAAAGAAAATGCTCTTCCACCTGGCATCGAAAAGGTGGAGCGGATGCTTGTCAGAGTTGGCTGGACGCCCCGAGAAGACTTGCCGGATGACTTTGATGAGATGACAGCTAGAAAGTTCACCATCAAGTATAAACGGTGGGAAGAGATGGCTGTCGTATGGAAGCGGGGCAGACTTGAGCTATGGGGTTCATATGTGAGGGGAAACGTATTTGTTCTAACGTTGAATATGGCTGATACCCTCTGGAAGGTTGATCCATTTCGTCGCTTCCTCACTAGGCAATTGCAGCTAAAGGAAGTGGTACCTTTGACTGGCAGCAAGACAAATCTATCACTCTTCACAATCAGCGACCAAGTCATTGCCCTCACTTCTTCACTGAGCCGTCACACCTTTCGTAGGCAAACTCCCAAAATCGGCCAATCTAGCAGCAAGCGCCGCGATCAGCACTCAGGGACTTTCATTTTTCTCATGCGGGCACGGGCACCCTCCATCGCTGAGGATTGGTATCTCGGCCTTCACATAGCTCTAGGAAAGGCGCATATACCCAGCTTAGAAATACACCTGTCAGGGCTGGAACTACGGATGCAGCTGCCGACAGCTAGAGCAGCACACTCTGAAATATCGTCAACAATCGCAATAGCGGCTGCCAGACAGCTTATTTCTGGCGGGGAAGATAATCAAGAGCTTGTAGCGAAGGAAGAGATGCTGCAAACCGTTCAACAGCTTCTGAGCAAGCGACAGGATTGGGCTGAATTGCTACAAATGCTGCATGATACGGAGCTCAATCTAGCCTTCGCGTGGCGGAAAGGACAAGTGATAGAATGGCTCACGCTGGAACGATCTGTGGATGGGCTCAGACGAGTGTGGGATCTATATACTGGAGCTGTCATGCGACAAACCATACAAGCCGTTCATCAGCTCGAGATCGCTCCTCAAGTACACTATCCCACATATGCCGAGATATCTCACAATGTATACTCGATAGAACCGCCAGCTATCGAAGGCTACATCTCTCGCCTGCGTCAGCGGAACGAGCTGAAGCGAGAGAAGATGTATATCTCTACTCATGCTGGCTTCTTGATCCTCTGCAAAGTGCAGCGAGCGCACCCGCCAGCTTATCCGAATCTACGACGCTGGACCGAGAAAAGCAGAAATGTGCAGGGTCAAGCGATGAAGGCTCTCATGATAGAGGAAGAAGAGCGGATTCGGAACCAGCTTGCCCGCTGTAAAGGACTCTTACGCTTGCGGGACATCGAGAAGATCGAGCTTTGCGCTTGCAACCAAGCTTCTCAGCAAAACGGAGACACAGACCGTAAGATCATACAAGTAGACACGTCCGATGGCCGACGGATACGTTTCGAGGTAACAATCTGCTGTTTCACGTTGGTTCGCGTTCGTACTTGCTGATATAGCCTGTAATCACAGCTCACACCTCCAGAAGCCAATGCAGAGTGGGCGAGCCGGCTTCGAGCGCTCGTAGATTATTGGACCAAGCGAGAGCAGCAAGATGCTCGAGACGCAGTTACATTTAACGGGCATGCAGTCAGAATGCCTACGCGGAACGCTCGGGATGCTGCCATACCCGCTTTTCAGCTTCGGGAAATGGAAAATACAGCAATGTCCGCCAATGAAGGCTCTCCTTTGCTCATGCAAGCTTTCCACTTCTGCGTTATCGATGGATGTCGGCAGAATGTCACGAAGCACGGAAGACTGTACTACAAGATGGGCCATCGCGAAGATGCCTTCGTGGACAGGTTTTTTGTGCTTGTGCGGGACCAGCTTGTCGAATTCGAGACTATCCGGCGGAACATTGGTAAACGACCAATACCTCTGGCTCATCATCGCAGGATGAATACGATCC
The DNA here is from genome assembly GCA_001972285.1 of Erythrobasidium hasegawianum. Taxonomy (NCBI): domain Eukaryota; kingdom Fungi; phylum Basidiomycota; class Cystobasidiomycetes; order Erythrobasidiales; family Erythrobasidiaceae; genus Erythrobasidium; species Erythrobasidium hasegawianum. The sequence goes on along the minus strand of BCII01000002.1, from coordinate 2,711,519 downwards.
GATTACGCGACGTCTATCTCATTACATCGGAAAACTGCAGCGACTTCCTCGCTAGAACAGGAGAAAGCACATTCGATCCGACGACGGATCAGAGCACCTTCGCCAGAGTCTACCAAGATGGCCTCGTTTCAGTCGATGATCCTATGGACTGCACTTTTGCATTGTGGAGGCAGAGAAGGTCAGGACAAGGAACAAATCTGGGTCGGAAAGGTCAAGCATTCGTATTTCAAGCCAGAAGCCGCCTTGAGCGGGATCAGTGGTAGGTCACCCTGTTCTCGCTTTTCCCCCTTACTCTGGCTGACGAGTTTGGCATGTCCAGGGCGCAAGCTCTCAATATCACTTGCGAAAGCATAGCAAGAACGAATAGGGAGCGGGAAGTCAAATTAGCTACTTTTAGTACTATCACATAATCAGGACATTCTGGATAGTTCACTCTGTTGCAGTGCTTGATGTTGTTCATACTAGCTGCTAAGCATATTGTGTATATCCCACAACTAGAGTACTTCAGAGTAGCATACTACGTCCATTTATAATTTCATTCAGACTTGGCCATCCTATCCTGTCTTTGGCATTTTCACTGTACATGTCCTCGTCAGCATGTAGACCCACAAACAGGGGCAAAGACAGCTCACCTCCGTACTTCGAACGAGAAGTCGTACGCCCAGCAACTCCTCCTAGATCCATCGCTCCTCTCACAATCTTGTACCTGCGCAACGGCCTATTAGACTTCGTCCTTGCTGAAGGCGATAGATTACCTACTTGACACCGGGCAGATCCTGTGTCTTTCCTCCTCTCACAAGCACGACCGAGTGTTCTTGAAGATTATGGCCTTCTCCAGGAATATACGCAATGATAGTCTGGCCGGTTGAAAGCTTGACTTTTGCAACCTTTCTCTGGGCAGAGTTTGGCTTTCTGGGCTTCGTTACATATACTCTTGCGCAGACGCCCTTTCTCTGCGGGCATTCTTTCAAAGCAGGAGCTCGCTTGATGGGAGGAGGAGTTTTGCGACAGCCTCGCATCACTTGATTGACGGTGGAAAATGAAGTAGGAGAAGTACTGAAGGCTCTACGCCCGCTGGAAATGGATCGGTTGCTGCAGCTGGCGGAGGTTTGCTGCATCGACATTCGCGCAAACGACTGCATCAAGCTGCGTAGACTGGCCATGTTTGATGTCGAGTTGTAAGACCTCCAGCGAGAAGCTTGTAGCTGCTTTGATGGTGATTTGAAAGTATTGGATCAGAACCAGGCCTTTCTCAACTTGGACTTGCTCGCTTTCATGGCTCGACGACTTCGGACGCTCTGGCTGCTGGTGCTCAAGGAGGCAAGCGCAAGATATACCAAAATGTAGCTTCGAGAATGCTGTTTCTTACGCGGGAAAATGCCTGCAGACACAAACCATCGTCACGCTCCTCACTGCTTTCGCGATCCTCCATCTGCGAAATGCGCACTCGGTCTATCTGGGAGCAGGCGCAACCCTGGCTGCGGTAGTGGGTAGGTTGTGTAGGCCCATGGATGTCTGGAATAGCCAGCTGAGTCTCTGTTCCCAGCCAAAATACTCAAGCGTTTCATTCGGCAACCACGTCCTGAACTCTCAGGCAAGAAGACATACGGGATGCCTTCTACCCATTCTTCATCAATATCCTTCTTTGGAGTATATCTGAGTCTGTGCATCGCGCGTCTCAAGCCTCACCCTCGGTTCCTACCGCATCTGCTCTCAAGACGCGGCGATAGTAACGACTTCAGCCTACCCATACGCGCCCTCCTCACTGCTGCTGTTCTCTATGGTGCAGTATCGGTCATGTGGTCCAGAGTCCGCCTTGGACATCATACGCCAGCCCAGGTGATAGGAGGAGCTTCTGTAGGCAGCTCACTCGCATGCATATGCTTCTGGTTCTGGCAGACCACGCTGTCGAGCTATGCACCTCTAGCTGAGCGCACAGTCGAAGACTTGATGCTACTAGGGCTGGAAAGCTGGCAGACGGGCAGCTTGCAGCCTCTGACAAGCAATGTTCTTGCGTTAAAGGCAGAGTGGGAGCGCAGCGGCAGCAGCAAGTCATTTATAGACAGACAGTTGTGACTGAAACAAGCAGTGAAACCAAGGCACGCTACCTACAAAGGCCTTCGGATCTATCCGGATCAATGAAAAAGTACCTTTCGGCGCAATTCGCAGGAAGCGCAAAGCCTTGACTGTGAATTTGCTGTTTACACCTTGCATCGCAAATCCAACCTGCGCAAGGATGCTCTCACGACGTCTGCTGTGTTCGCGCTCGTTGCAGGCCGTAAGAAACTGCCTTTGCATTGCGAGAGAACTTTCCTCAAGTCGTTCTCTCAACAGACACGGCGGCCTGTCGCTTCTTCTGCCAGACTCTTTTCGACGACAATGGCCGCAAAAGTGAGGCGCAAGAAGCAGATTCAAGATCAAGATGTAGAACGGCACACTGATGCTTGCGCTCGCAGAGAATCGAGAAGGACACGTTTGGCGACATTGAAGTCGCCTCGGACAGGTACTGGGGCGCGCAGACGCAGCGGTACGCCGATCTAACCATCAAGAGTGATATTGTACAGCTTCTGACATGCTCTGCAAACCAAGATCCCTGCAGAACTTCGATATAGGAGGGGAAAGAGAGCGGATGCCGGAACCTCTCATTAAAGCATTCGGAGTGCTCAAGAAGGCTGCAGCGCAAGTCAATGTACAATATGGACTGGACTCAAAGATCGGAGATGCGATCCAGAAGGCAGCTGATGAGGTGAGAACATCCGGGCTGCTCAAGGCCGGACAAGATCTGTCTCCACTCGTACATCAGCGGGTACTGAATTGTCTCGTCTTGCGTGTGCGACGCATAGGTCATCTCTGGCAAGCTTCTTGACCACTTCCCTCTAGTCGTCTTTCAAACCGGCTCAGGTACCCAGACCAACATGAACACGAATGAGGTACGGCGATGGTTCGCATGGTCCGTTTATACTGCAACTAATATGTACTTCACCTATAGGTCATCTCAAACCGCGCTATCGAGCTGCTCGGAGGAGAAATTGGCAGCAAGAAGCCGGTTCACCCAAATGACCATGTCAACATGAGCGCTTCTTCGAACGATTCGTATGTTTCAGGTACACCAATACAGCGAATACTGCTGACGTGCTACCTCTAGCTTCCCTACTGCCATGCACATCGCAGCTGTCGTCGAGATCAAGAACAGTCTCCTGCCCAAACTTACTGCACTCCGCGATGCTCTTGAAGCAAAGCGAGCATCCTTCGAACACATCATTAAGATTGGCCGAACGCACTTGCAGGATGCCACACCTCTCACGCTTGGTCAGGAATTCTCCGGATATGTGCAACAACTCACGTTTGGCATTGATCGGATCAACGATGTCATTCCTCGATTGAGCATGCTTGCTCAAGGTGGTACTGCCGTAGGAACTGGGCTCAACACAAAGAAAGGATTCGATGTTGCGGTTGCAAAGGCTATTTCGCAAGAGACTGGTATCGAATTTGTCACTGCGCCCAACAAGGTGTGTCAGTACTGTATGTACGCTCGATTATGCTCGCTGACCATGGCAAACCACATGTAGTTCGAAGCATTGGCTGCACATGATGCTATCGTCGAAGCCTCCGGTGCACTCAACACTCTCGCTGTTTCCTTCATGAAGATCGCCAACGATATCAGATACCTCGGATCTGGACCTCGATGCGGTCTAGGAGAGCTCAACCTGCCCGAGAACGAGCCCGGTTCATCGATTATGGTGAGAGGCAAATTCACTTACAAAAGAGGTGAAGTCGCTGACGATATATATTCTTGTAGCCTGGAAAGGTCAACCCTACCCAGTGCGAAGCTGTCAGTCCGGGCCCATCATTGTTACGCTGTGACAGTCGGCTTATGATCGCTTTTCCAGCTCACCATGGTTGCCGCACAAGTAATGGGCAACAACGTCGCCATCTCTGTCGCTGGATCATACGGTCAATTCGAGGTGCGGCATCGCCCCTCATTTGCTTGAAAGGTCATCAGCTAATCCAAGACGCTTGCAGCTTAACGTCTTCAAGCCTGTCTTGATCAAGAACCTGCTCCAATCCATCCGCATCCTAGGCGATGGAGCCGAGTCATTCCGCAAGAACTGTGTAGAAGGTCTCGAGGCAAACGAGAAGCGTATCGGCCAGCTTCTCAACGAGTCTCTCATGCTGGCAACCATCCTTAACAGCCGACTGGGATACGACAATGTAGCTAAATGCGCTAAGAAGGCACACAAGGAAGGACTTACCTTGAAAGAGGCGGTCGTTCAGCTCAAAATGCTCACGCCAGAGGAGTTCGACGAGACTGTCAAGCCGGAACTCATGTTGTACCCAGACGAGGTATAGAGCGCGGCAACACATGCATTTCTCTCACCTACTGCGCGGCCACTGTGCTTATACTCTATTAGGCCAGCTAATCCGGAATTAACGATGAGGACTGGCGCTCGCCAGACATTTCGCAGGTTGGCTGTGCAGCTGTTTGCAGGCTAATCTCCAACAAATAAGGAGTATACTTATTGCTAGCATTTCGTGTTTCGAAACCGCGTCCCTATGTTCCGAATGTCGAAACTCTCTAGCTCTGGTCTTGATGGAAAGAAAGGCCAGCAAGGATTCAAGCATGACAATCTATTCTTCTTGCCAGCGCTGTAATCCTAGCATTCTGTGAAGTTGATTCACGTCGATCCGGATTTGTCGACTCCTCCCTCCCACCGTCTCAGCTTTTGCCCTCCCCATCTCACATTTCGTACGGGAATTCAAGGGTTTGGTCTGAAGGGCTTATAAGGGTGGCCTTTAGAGGTCTATAGAAGGGTTAGACAAGGTCTGGTCAGCCAGCAAGAAAAGCTATACTTCAGTACCGTTTTTGGGACCTCAGATAAGGGACGGCTGGGCCTGGCGCCGCAAGAAAATACTACATCAAAGGAGCAAGCAAAGAGGAGCAACAAGATCCAGATAGCAGGCGATAGCATCTGGACATCAAACGCGAAAGGCTGCGAGCTTGTTGCGCTCAAATCCGCCCAAAAGTCCTCAACCGAAAATCAAACAGACGCTTTTCGCTAGAAGATTTGGGTGGAAAGGGCACGCAGGATGTCGCTCAATGCCTTCGTCACCCTCGTCACTACCGATTCCTATGTCACTGGAGCCATCGTTGCTATTCAATCCGTCCTCGAGGCAGAGGGAACTAGCCCTGCAAATCCTTTCGAAACAGTATGCCTTGTGACGCCGGCGACTGTCAGCGTACAGAGCATAAAGGCACTCAGAAGAACGTTCAGTCTGGTTGTGGGCGTTGAGGAAATCAGGTCGGGCAGCAATGAGGAGCTCCGATTGTTGGGTAAGCATTGCGCATCTCTCAGGGCACAGCGTTGCAAGACATCCCATGCTGACTTCTGGTCGGTTCATGCAGGCCGACAAGATCTAGCTTCCACACTCACGAAACTGCAGCTCTTCCGCCTGATTCAATTCCGAAAGGTCATTTTCCTGGACGCAGATACACTATGTCTTCAACCATTGTCTCACCTCTTCTCCACCGATGCTCCATTCTCAGCTGCCCCGGATAGCGGTTGGCCTGACTGCTTCAATTCTGGCATGTTTGTGGCGACCCCGTCAGCCGAAACGTTTGACAAGTTGATACAGATGAGCTCGGAGAGAGGGTCCTGGGACGGAGGTGATCAAGGTCTCCTGAATGACTTCTTCCCAGACTGGAATCGACTTAGCTTTACGTACAATGTTACGCCAAGCGCATATTATACGTGAGTAATTTCAGCGCATACAGCTTAGAAGGAAATGCTCTTACACAAAGAGTCTCTTACAGCTACGCTCCCGCTTACAGAAGACACGGTGCAGGAATCAAGCTTGTGCATTTCATCGGTTCTCGCAAGCCGTGGCATGAACAAGGTCCTTCTCGACAGGTTCCCAGCACTTCCGAGTCAACCGGGGCTTCAGACTACGCAAGTCTTCTGAACCGCTGGTTCGCAGTCTATCAGCGACACTACGCAACAGGCAAAGTGGGCCAGCAAACAACGTTCGTCTTTCCCAAACTCCAGGCAACTTGGGACGCTCCTGGAGGCCCGACTCCCTATACTCCACCTTCTTTGGAAGATTTGAAACGCACCTTCCAAGGCGTCTTTGCTGGCCAAGGAAGATCTCAGCAATCAGATAGCTTCCTCATTTCCGGCTCAGAGATCGAAGGACACTATGTGTCCATGCCTCTCAAGCCTGGTCGTCCAGATCTGATGGGCAATCTCGTCTTCGTGCCCCCTTCCGAAACTGCCACGACCAAGGTGGAGGAGCAGGTTGCAGCTAGACCTCCTTCTCCGGTCACCAGCGCATCTCCTCCACCATCAATACCGCAATCAGTGCCGGCTCCACCTACGCTATCCTTCCAAGCTTCTTCACCACAACCAGGTTCTCCGGGACATTGGTCCCCTCCAAAAGTTTCATGGGACCCTGCTGTCTCAGAGCCACCCAAAAACGACAAACCGCAAATGGCAGCTGGCTTCCATCAGCAGTTCGACAATGTATGGGACGGACCGCGATCGGCCGCACAACGTACTTTCTTTAAAGCCCCTACTACATACGGAGGCATTCCCAAAGTCACTCATCAAGATTACGCAAACTCTACAAGATCACATTCTCCTGATCCTAGTAAAGTTAAAGCAGTCTTTCCATGGGAGAGCAAGCCAGGCAACACAGCTCGTGTCTTTCCCGATGCCGACCGAGCTAAGCAGAACAGACCACAGTTTGCGCTATCGATGGCAGGCAATTCTTCTTCTTCTTCATCCGGTTCTGGCCAGCGTATGAGCCAGTCGGCTCCCGCTGCCCCTCTGCCAGTTAGTCTTGCTACTCTCTCCACGCATTATACAAATGCATGGGACGACGTACCTGCTATTCGAAAGTATGCCGAGTCACGGCAGAAGCCATCTGCCACTTCCACAACTCAAATGAAGCAGCCTCCCAGCCATGCCGCCGTACTTGGCCATCAAAGATCATCGTCTTCTTCCTCTTCTAGAGGCAGATTACAGAGAAATGGCAGCTATACGGCGAGCGGCCTAGGTCCAAACAGCCCGAGGAAGCCTTCGGAAGGCTATGAGACTGGTGGAGAGGCGTCGAGCAGAGATGGCGATGATGAGGACGAGGACGAGGAGGATGATAGTGGCGATGACAGAGCTAGCAAGCCGTCCTCAAGGTCTGCTAGCCAGTCTTCTAGTCGAAGCGGTGGCAGACAACAGAACCAGCAGACTCGCTCGCCCCCACAATCTGGTAGAGCGACAGTCAGCAGTAATCGCAACGTTCCACCGCCTACTTACGGCGGCCCTTCAGCTTCCGCTCCGACCGCTTCTCGACTCGTCCCAGCTCGTTCCAACTCTTATAACAATGGCACGAGCTTAACACCCAACGCAGCAGCCGCGGCCAATCATCGAAACTCACGTCTCTCCTCTGCCTCTCGCACATCGAGCTCAGAGACGGTGACCGCTCGAAATACATCTACCTCTCCATCCTATCACACAGCTGGTCTACCGGACTTGTCTAACGGCAACTACCGTCCGCAACTAGCATCGCGCGTCTTTGATGCAAAGACAGATACCGAACACATCAAAAAGGAGGGTTTAGAAGCCCTTCACCGCTTTGTCCGAAATATGGAAGCGAAAGGTGCTGAAGTTAGCGGCAATGGAGGCGCACATGCGAACGGCAACAGCAATGGAAGTGGACATGGATCAGCACCTGCACGTCAGCCATCGTTCAACCAGTCGTCATGAGACCAGCAATAAGAAGCGCCCAGCCAAGAAGCGCCACGCCTTCTGGCATCGAGACTGCAGGAAATTTGTAACCCTTCCTTCGTCATCGTACAACCTATATCTTACGCCAATAGACAAAATACATCCTCACTCGTTCCTCGTACTCCTGCACAGCAGTCTTTCAGTCCTAAGTCCTATACACGCTTCTCCGGTACTACCAACCTCGCGAGCAATTAGATCAGTAGTATAGACAAAGAAGACCAATAATCTTCACTCCCCGCCGTATCTTGCTTAGTCCCAACTTCACTCCGATCTTCGTTCACAAATCAGTCTAGGTGTCTGTTTGCATTTTGTTCGTTTGTTTCTGTTGTCAGATAGTATCATTTCGGTTGTAGGCAGGAAACACATAATATGTGACCACGAGAAGCCAGCGTGACCAAAGGCAGCATGAGCGTTTCCGCAAAATCACATTTCGGCTTTATACGCCAACGCATGTGACGTCCACTCTGTCAGACGCATACTTCCATAGTATGCTCATGTAGCTGGTATTCATCAGTCAAAAGAAGCCCGGAGCGTGCGAGGGATGTCTTGTTTGCTACTGCTGTAGAACGATTGCAGAGAATAGCCCGGAAATGAAGAGAGGTTCTAGTACATCGACGTTTCTCATCCATCCTCCAGTATCAGAGTCTCCCTCCAGCATATCTTCCCCTGCTTATATGTATTCCTTCTTTTCTGGTCCGGTCGCTTGACGCTTGTCGATGAATGTCCTCCCGCTGCGGCGCCTTGGCCTATCCATTTCGCCAGAGATCCGTGTCAAGATGATGTATATATGAAGTCGAGGTAGAGATGGAAAGAGAGATGTTTGATCCAGAGAAGTAGACGAGAAACGAAGTTTTGTGCAAGGCCGAAGACAGGATAGTGTTAGCGCAGACGACTGAGCAGAACGATAGCACGTCAGTATATGTATGCATGTCGTGTCTAGCAGCGGAGATCCAGCTCACCGAGCTTCACGTTCCGACTCTAGCAAAGCGAGAATGTCGTTCTCTCGGACTGGTCCTTTGACGTTTCTGATGATGGATCTCGTCGAGTCGTCCATGAACTCTACTCTAACTTGAGTAACACCTCCTCTTGATCCAGTTCGTCCGAGGACCTTTGTGACCTTTGCCAGCTTGACTTGGGATTTTGTGGTATCCTACGAATCGCAGAAACAAGGCGGTTTCAGCGGGCTGCATCGCATCATCTACCACAGACATCTGCAGCTACTCACCATGGTTGTTGCTGGAAAGTTTGAGGGTTTCGCGCAAGAGGAAGGGGGAGGGAGCCAAAAGGGAAGGAAAAGCTCAAACTTGCGGCAGAGTCGAAGAAGCGAAGAAAGCGCAAGAAAATTAGGGAAAATCAAGCAGAGCTGCTCTGACAACGAGTATAGTAGAGTGTACAATGCATTGCTACATCTACAACACAGTCTGATCTGCTGCTTTTCCTATAGATTTCAGCGCTAATTTCGCAAAATTTGGGCCAAGTTCGGTGAGGCAGCAAAGAGAGCAGAATGCAAAAACAAAGATGTTACAGAAGAGACTTGATATTACTTGCGAGAAAGCTACTACAGAAAAGTTGTACAACAAAGAGCGGCTTCAGACGAAGGCGTACCTCATGCTGCGACCGCGCGGGCATCCAATCAATCGCTAAAAGCGAAAGAAGGGAGCCATGACAGACGACGACAGAGCGTGTCCGGCGCAGGTCGAGCCCAAGTCATCGAGAGGCAGCGAAGGCGTCCCCGAAGGAACTCATCGCCGCCCAGAAGAAAAGGTTCTCGTTGGTGAGGAATTACGCGCTTTCTGGATCATCGTGAGCCGTGAATTGATGTGGCTAATGTAGATTAGCTAGACAAACTCGGAAGTTCACTGTAAAGTGATTCTAAAGAGTATGTTTCTTGAAGAAAAGAAAGAAGAGTTGGCCAGAAATTCGCCAATTTATAGTCCGCGAGAATTGGCTGAGCCTTCCCTGAGCACGGTCCATAACTCGTTAACGGGGTCTGAACAATCAATGGACATGGTCTATGGTAGCTTGTATTGCTGGACGATATTATAACTTGCTCTTCTAGGTTTACAAAGGACTCTACGGTCGCTAGAATAACTAAATCTTACTGAAAATCGGAGCAGACGGAAAGATAGTGCAAGATTAGGGTGTATACAATTATAGTGGGCTAGAGGTGTTGGTTTCTGATAGCTGACTCTGGCCCTCCTGCTGATAATGGGTTCCTGACCCACTTGCAAGAGGCTGTGACATTCCGCCCAGTGAGTAAAACGAAGAATGCTCCGTCCCGACAGGCGACTGAGCTTGATAATAGTGCAGAGCAGAATCGTGATGAGCGACTGCCTGAGTGTACATACTGGATGAGCTGGCTTGCGGCTCTCCCATGTAGACGTATCCAGCGGAAGGAGAGGCTTGCTCCGACGCAGTCTGATAGTAAGAAGGTCCTGCCGCGGTGTCCGAAGAGTGATAGACTTGTGCTGATGATCCAGGTTGAGGCTGCTCCGACAAGCGAAGTGAGCCAGCTGGACTGTTGTCTGACGGTGTAATCGATTTATCTTCGTTTCCAAGGCTTGGAGTAGCGGAAAGCGTCTCGTTGTACAGAGAGTGAGATGTCATCTGCCATGCAGGTGTCAGGCCGTCACTTGCTATCTGCGCGCTGGATGTGGCTTGAGGAGGTGTAGCGAAGACCTCGAAGCCGCCGCCTCGCTCATTCGAATAGGCGGGCTGCCCCGTACCATAGGTATAATACTCGTAAGAAGGATATGATCCTGCTTCATGCTGTGTCTCCAGCCCTCCCTGTCCCCTGTAGATCCAGCTTGACGTAGTAGCCGGTACATATGGGTACTGATTAATTCCAGGCTGGCTTCCATAAACTGGGTCTGAAGTGCCTGAAGCGTAGTACGATGCAGTGGCTGCCTGAGACTCCATAGCTGCATACGATTGTGGAGTATGCTGGTACCGAATAGTGGGAATGTTTGGCACAGAAATCGACCTTTGGGGAGTGCTGTAAAGGCGGCTGCTCGGATACGGATGAGCTCGAAGTGATGTGCCGTTCCCAGGTTGAGCTTCTCTACGAATCGGAAGTGTCTTGACTCGGGATGGGCGAGCTGCAGCCTGGACGGTAGGAGTTGGCTTGTAGGAAGGATAGAAACGCTTAGGCTGCGCATTTGCTATACTATAGCTAGCCTGTTCGTGATTGAGATAGGACGGATACTGAGGGCCGCTAGAAGCAGCGTCTAGTCAATTGATACAATTAGTCAGCTCCAAATAAGGTACCGGGTAAGTCTCATATTGGCCGTACCTGGATTTGCCGGGACAAGAGCAGAAGGTCCTGCAGGACCAGATGGTAGAGACCTCCCGCGGTATGGTGGATGAAAGGTAGGCGGTGGAGGGGAATGGTCATCGATTGTACCCTTTCGCGCAAAGATACAGTCTTGATCTCGAGTTGTGCAGGCCTTGCATCTGGTTTTGTCCTTTTCTGTGATACTGAGGTGAGATGGTAGGATCGAAGGAAGCCATGTACCAGTCAGCGAGACTATCCCACGACGGACTACCGAGAACGGGCAGAACGGGCTTACCATTTGATTTTGCGTCGGCTACAGCACAGTACAGCAACACAGGACCCAGGTGTCAGCCCAAGAACACTTGAAATGCAGAGGATAGCATGACTGCAAGCAGGCGTGCTGTCTCTTCGAAGATGTCGGAGCGCTCTGGCATCTGGCTCGCCCTGAGCGCTGTTTGCGCGGATTCTGGGCGGAGGAAGCACTTTGGGACGTACCGACAGAACTGGCAGGACTTGCGCATAGGCTGGTATATAGGCTTCGTTGGCATATCTTTCCTGCTGTTGTTAATGGTATTGTTCATCGTGGTGTTCGTGATAGTCATGATAGGGTCGTGGCAGAATTTGGAAGCAAGAATTGTGGGATTTCGCTCTTAGGAGAGCAAGCTTTGTACGACGGAAGGAGAGAGCGTAGCGGTTAGTCTGTCGGAGAACCACCGAGCGAGCCAGAGCAGGGTAATCTTGATGATGATGAGATGCTGACATGGCGGTCCGTGCTATGGAACTCTCAGCCGGTGCCATCCGTAGACATGCAATTAGGCCTTGTTTGCTACATTGTCGCTGCTTGGACATCAGCGTGTCCCTTCTGGAAAGTCATCAGCTCCAGATTCGAGCGGCACTTTGTCGACAGGCTCGCAGCCGCTCGAGCTGTCAGGGTCATTAGGGACATCTTCTTTCTCGTCAAGTAGGATGATCTTGGATCTGTCGACGTAGTCTCTATGCATTGCGAAGCACTGGGAAACTCCGCCTGCCGTCTTGCGCCGAATCCAGACCGCAGAAGCTGGACGAGAAAGTCGGGTCGCAAGCCAGCATCGCTGATGCATTCGAAGCGCATACGACGAGCTCTCCTCTGTTGATCCTCTCGCGTCTCAGACATCAAAGAATGACAGTTCGTTGTGGTACCGCACACCAAAAGGCGCCGGTCAGAGTTTCAGGGCAGCATTCCAGAACGAACGCCCTGCCCAGCTCAATTGTTTCATGGGCGAAAATGCCAGGTGGCATTCATTTCTGGACCTCATGAATATCGTATCATACCCTCCTCCTCTTTCGTCTGCTGATCCATCATCCTAAAACCGTTCGACAGCTAGCAGAGCTGCGCTGAGCGTAGCCGTCCACAGCCCTCCCCGGGATCCACACTCTCTTGACAGTCTTCTTCTGTACACCCTGATTTCCTCGAGCAACGCTCCTCCTCGCAATGCGCACCTTTCTGCTGTTTTGTCTGCTCTGCGCAATGCACGTGACCTTGGCCGACCGCGTCCGCGACCGTCAACATCGAGAATGGCGCAGGAAAGCAGCCAGGCCGCAGGAAGAACAGCCATATCAAACGGCGACAACCTCTCTACCATCTGAGCCATCCCATATATTGCAAAGAAGGGCTACGACAGGGACTGGTGTCTGGACCTCAACTGGACCTTCTGCAACAGTGATCATCACGACAGCCCGTATATCCAGCCGATGTGAGTGTACTTTTCGTCCTTCACACGCCTCTTCAATCGTGCTTGCGAACGAGAATCACCTACAGGCGGAGCTGCCTTTGGAACCAGAACAGTCTGTCCCACTAGCGCATCTTGCCAGTCAATACAGGCTGGCTCTTCCATCTGCCGAAGCACTACCGTAGCTTCTCCTCGCACCTCCTCATATATCACAACTGGTACTGGTATCTGGACGTCGAGTGGTCCAGACAAGACGGTGGTAGTTACTACAGCGAGAACTTCAGCCCGATGTACGTGCCAGCCTTCTGCTGCTCTCGGCGCATGTCTCCAGCCGTCCAATATCCTGCCAATCAAGAATCGTTTCCAAAGCATCAGGATACTGATTTGGTTGTACTTTCTTTACAGGTGGTGCAGCATACGGTACTCGGACAGTATGTATACCTGGCTACTCTTGCGCCCTCAACGGTGCTACTTCTATATGTCGTTTGGCCAGCACATCGCGCCCGCCGACCACAACTTCCGCGAAACCAAGTAGTACAGTCTCCAAGACCACATCGTAAGTCTGATTTTGGGGGCTAATAGTACTGTAGCTCACGCTTCTTGTTTAGAACGCCAGCCTCGACCTCCAAGACATCAAGCTCTTCTTCGAGGTTGACCACTACATCTTCGACTAGCACATCTATCAGAAGCTCTTCCTCAACGACGTTATCAACGACGATTTCTTCTTCAACGACAACTTCTACTTCCGTAACGTGCGCGCCCAAATATACTGGAGGCGCAACAACCATTACTGGGACTGGAACGCTGCCCAAAGCTACCTCCTTCGTGACTCGCTCAGGCACACAACTGATGTTGTCCGGCAAAGTCTACCGCCCTGTTGGTCCCAATATCTACTGGCTTGGACTCGACGAGGTGAATTATACCGTACTGCTGTAGCAGACTATGCTAAAAGAAAGATGCTGAAGTACTGTGATTGCTTCAGAATGTTGGACCTTACCAATATCCGTCAAAACAACGCATTAGAGAGGCTATGGCCATCTCTGTCGCTATGGGTCAGCGCACATAAGTGATTCGCGTAATTGTACATGCTAATTACCGTATTCAGGCGCCAATACCATTCGATCTCATACGCTCGGCATCAGTGTTGGCGTACCGCTGTCCGTGCAACCCGGCTTGAACACTTATAACGATGCTGCTTTCGACGCAATCGACTATGCACTCTATGCCGCTCGTGAATACGGATTACGGGTTGTCATACCACTCACAGACGAGCACGACTACTACCACGGAGGCAGGGTAGGTGCCAACTGCACTCGTTCGCAGACAATCGCTCATAAATTTTGGTTTGCAGTATACATTCCTCAGGTGGTTGGGTACGGATCAGTCAAACTTTGGAAGCCAATTCTACACAAATCGCACAGTGATAGATGCGTATCGCACATATATGTAAGTTGCAGTGCCAATTTAATGTGTAGGATTCGCTGAAATGGCCACATCAGCAACCGAATTCTTGGGCGTTACAATCAATACTCCAAAACTTTCTACTACAATGATCCAACGATACTAGCCTGGTAGGTTTGTATGGCGTTGCTTGTGAACATGGAGCTGAGAGTCGCTGTTAAGGGAAACCGGCAACGAGCTAGGCGGTTACATTGGCAGGACTGTGAGCTACCTCTTCTCTCTGTAGACGCACTTTACTGATTCTGCAAGTAGGGCTACCCGCCTCTGTCCTGGACTGACGAAATCGCCGGCTTCATAAAAGGCATTGCGAAGAATACATTAGTTATGTAAGCGGTCTTCTTGATTTCAGATTGGACATCCGCTGATCCATTCTCATGTAGGGACGGAACCAACGTATGTTTCCTTTGCAAGCTAGGTATCTGGTAGTACTGAGTACCTTCTTGCAGGGTATCTGGAACTACACGACCGGGGCTACAGCGCCTGGTCTTCAGTCACACAACGTCGACATCATGAGTGATCATCTCTATCCCTTGAACAACGGAATGTAGGTCGAGGGGAGCCTTTCGCACATTGAGGAGGGAGGACTGACAACGGTGTAGTCTGAATCAAGAAGTCGGCTACGTACAGCAATACAATAAAGCACTCGTCATTGGTATGTTGGCGTGCGAAGATTCATGCGCCGCGTTAAAGGCTGATTCGTACTCCATCAGGCGAATACGATTGGACAGGTGAACACGGCGGCGCGAGTCTAACTGACTTCCTCGCAGCCTCCGAAGTACGTCACTGTCAGGGAATTCCCGCTTATATTTGCTAAGTGATTCCCGGCAGAAAACGTCTTATCTAGGGGATATGCCTTGGAGCGTGTTTGGCCACGATGATCAGGTTTGCTGGGCCATCCCTGGAAGTAGACACTTTTGACTCCTCTACCTACAGTGCTGCGCGTTTGTACCACACTTGGACGGCTTCTCTATCTACTATCCAAACGGCAATACCGCTGCGCAGCAAGCGCGGATCCTACAGATAGTCCAGCATAATTATAGACTGACTGGACGCACGGCTCCTAGCTCCCTACCAGCAGTAGCGTGTCCCCAGCGCGTGTTCTAAGCCTTCTCGGTCATCTTGATAGGCAGTTATAGAGGGTGTACGAAGGGTCTTAGTCGGTGACGGGTTTGTGCGATGGGTAGATTTGTTATATAGAGTGTTTGGTATAAGGATATGTATACGTTCTAGTAGATTCTCTCTTGTTCAGAGCGTTTGAAAGATAGAGGCCCTCCTCTTGCCGTCTTCAAAGCGGTGTCTACTACCTTCATTGTCTCGATGACACGCTCTTCCTCCCACGCTGGTCCAACAATCTGTACACCGACTGGCAAGCCGTGCATAGCTTCGGCATCGTACACCTGGCTGTAGCACAGCTTGCTCAGCAGTGGTGTGCCAGCACTTCGGATCTTCTCGTCAAAGTTCGCAGGCAATGCGTCGATCTTGGAGTCTACGGTAAGAACGGGGATGACACCGACCGTAGAGTCTATCACATTCCAAATAATGGTTTGTATAGCCAGAGGTGAGAGCCGCTTTGTGGCTCCGTGTGTCACGGCAGGTACTGCTTGGACTGGGCCTGGATGTGATTCAGAACATACATCACGTGAGAGCAGCCTGGATGACCTACAGATCACGGCATCGAGTCCCAGCTCCTCCCACAAGTGCTTCCTTGCTTGAGCAACATACTCGTTGCGGCGATGTTGCCAGCGCCACACTTCGGACGTGCCCTTTTCACGCGATACACTGACTAGCTTTGACATGATGTGTTCCCCGGCCAGCGTCCGCAAGAGCCAGCTGACAGCGCTAAGAACGAAGGCTGGTACCCTTGGACCCAAAGTGACCAAGAACAATGCTGGCTCCCTGGGCTCGTTTGGCAGAAGGTGCGACGTGAGAGTGCTGAAACCGTCACTGGAAGAAAGAGCCTGAAAGATTTGGAACGCTGTCGTTGCTAGGCACACGGTGGTGGATTCAGCATCCACGACGGTCTTGGGTCTGAGCATAACGGAGGCACTCACGCTCTGGCATTTGTATGGGAATACATGTGTGACCAGCCTTCTGCATGGCTTGGATCGTCGTGGTAATCGCTCTTTCGCAAGCGGGTGACGTGGGAATAAAGCCATCTAAAATGAAATGTCAGCTGCACGCAGCCTCACAATAGACAGGTTCATACCGTCGACAAAATAGCCTATTCGCAGCTTGTCGGGTATCTTCGTCTCTCGATACGGCAGAGGAAGCAAATTGGCCTCTGTCCGATGTAGACGCTCCCGATGTACAGCATCCGCGACAGTCCTCGTACAAAGCTCCAAGTCCTGGACGGAGCGTGCCATCGGGCCGAACGTCGTGCGAACACCTGAAGATTGCTATTAGCTCTTACAAAAGATTTTTGGATTATTATGAGGGCGCTGACATTCGAAGCCGGGCACAGGAGAAGCCGCTCCTGATGAAGGGAAGCGACCATAGACTGGTTTCAGAGAATAGCACCCAGAGTAATGTGCCGGTATTCGTAGGCTTCCGCCAATGTCGGACTGCTCAAATAATCAATTAGGTGTCTGGCGATAGCACTCCGCTGTAACTACGTACACCTATACCTAAAGGACTCCCTTGCAAAGCCAGAAGTGCGCCTTCACCGCCGCTAGATCCGCCTGGGACATGCTTGGCTGAGTAGGGATTCGTCGATCGCCCGAACAGAGGGTTGGAGCACTCGAACGCAAGCATAGTCTGAGGGACGTTTGTTTTGCAGAAGGGTATAGCACCACCATCTCGAAGAATCTTTGTCAAGGCGCCGTCACTACTAGCTGGCTGATCGCAGTATCTGTTCGGCATTGTTCAGCTAGGCCCACACTGTCACGCTGTATTCACTGACCTAGCGAAGCCCAGTGTAGAATCGTAGCCTTCCACGTTCAACTGATCTTTCAGAGAAATCGGTAGACCAAACATAGGTTTCGCGCGAACTTCCTCTTCTGCTGCAGAGCGCTTCCAGTCGTCGAGCTCCGATGCTTTCCGCAAGGCATCAACGAACATGGGCTCCGTCAAGCAGTTCGTTGCCTTATGTGCCCGTGCGGCCGAGCGAACATAGGCCTGCATGACGCGCAGGCAGCTGAGGTCGCCATCTTGAAGCTGTTTCACTAGTTCGACTGCTCTGAGATCAAGAATAGCTGGATCAAGGCCATCGTTGTCATTGCCAGCGAGCTGAAGTCCTTCTTGAACAGCAGCGGTACGTGCATTTCGCTTGCGGTTCACGGTCGCATCGAGTATATATTGAGCATTCGTCGATGTGAAAGGCCACATATGAATGTCTTTTCAGAAGAGACAAGGAGAATCTCGATAGCAGATCGGTCACTAAGGTAGCCGGACGAAGGGTAAAATGCTATATGCCATGCTTTTTACGATAGAGACTAGACCAGCTAGCCATGCAGGGGATCTTATGATACAACGACGAGATAGAGATCCCACAAAGCTCACGTCAAGCCAACCTTCTACCGCCAGGGAAAATCGGCCGAATTGAGCTCGACATCCAGCTTCATGTCTGCAGACGGAGCAGACTAGTAAGCAAACGATACACGGAGCACTTGACGAGTCTACTTACCATAAAGATTCAATTCATCTGTGGTAAGCTTGCCAGTAGAGGCTAGCTTTCCCTGCGTGTAAGGCTGGGTAGAGAAGCCTATCCGCTCATTGATGTTCTCGGTAGCCCTCAAGCTGGCTTGCTGTACTCGAGTGGCTCTGGGCTTTCTGACTCGCTCGTACAGCTTGAGTCCAGCTTCTACATCCCGATCGTAGCGATATCGAGAGGAGAAAACGATGCCGAGAGCAGCCGCATCCTCCATAGCCTGTACAGCACCCCTGAACAAGATGGTTAGTGGTCGCATGACACCAACGTCGACATTTCTACGCACTGGCTTTGATTCGGCATCATAGGATGGGCTGCGTCACCAAGAATGCAAACCTTCCCTCTCGTCCAATGCGTGTATGGGTCGTGGATGTATAACCGCCACGGCATGCGGTCGAAGGAATGCTCCAGTAAGGTAATAAGGCGCGGATCGAGACCGTTCTTAACGAAAGGTGCGGTGATCTCGTCCACAGGGACTTCTGCATATCTGTAGCCTTCTTTCCGTTGAGGTGACTGATCGGTCTGAGGGACAGCAAGCCAGTCAGCACGGTCTGCTGTGGTCAAAATCTTTGCTACCTACCGGCATAAAGATGTAGAAACTGAGAATCGAGCCTGAACGACAGCCGGTCGCGACAATCTTATAATACTGGCTGCGATCACCCAGAGGAAACCCGCCCCAGTAGTCTATTCCATGGCGGGCTGAAAAGTCCTGCAAGCCCAGCTCTTCAATTTTGTCGGCCATCACGTTGGCACGGTATGCTGCCAAGGGTGCAGGTCTGATATTTGCTTCTACTCCTATCTGGTCTCTGACGGTCGACTGTGTAAGGAGATCAGTCAGCTTCGATATTCCCCATTTCCAGGCGGCTTTCTAGACTCACCCTGATGCCATCTGACCCTACGATCAAGTCCGCGTCTATCTCTTGGCCGTTCAAGAACTTGACATGACCTGTTTCGGAGTTGATCTCTGACACGCGATGGTTGACAAAGAGCTGACAAGGTGTTCCTTGCCCTTCCTCGCCGATCGCCGTTTCGAGGAGGGTTCTGTGCAGATCTTGTCGGTGGAACATGAGATAGTCGTAGCCCCATTTCTCTTTGTAGTCCTTCAGGTTGTAATCGTTGATGGGCTTCCCGCTCTCATAGTCGTGCATGCATAAGCTGTCCAAAACCACGGGCGCTGCTTTCGCTAGAGGAATCTGCAGTATCAAATGACATAAGCTGATGTGCATATTAGGCTACGATGGCTGATGCTGACCTTCCATTCTTCGAGCCACATAGTGCCATTCTTTGCGCAACTCAACGAAGCGCCTACTTCGCCAGCAAAGTCGAAGCGTTCGTAGAGGCTGACCTTGTGACCTAAGGAGACCAGTCAGTGTCTCGATAATTGAAGAAGATCTTGAATCTGGCCCACCTTGACGGCGAAGAGCGATGGCGGCAGAGAGCCCGCCAATGCCTGCTCCGATGACTGCGACGTTCAGAGGCTGTCGGAACATGATGGGAGTTGTGAGGTACTGGCTGAAGATGAGGAGGAAGAAGAAGAGCTGTCGAGCGGAGTTGCCAAATTATTCGAAATTAGGGGCGGCTGACTGACTGAGGCGCCAGGTTCCAGAATATCCGCCACCACCGTCAGAAGGCCAAAGATCCGGAGAGATGCGGATCAGCACGGTGCAATGAGAACGTTATGTAAGTATTCCTGACGATATCACAGCACCACGAGCCACAACAGGGTGCGAGCAGGGATCGCGAATCGCAGCACATCTAAACTTCATATCCGGCGCCGCTTCGCGCTTTCTGGCGCCTATTACCCTTGTAGTGCTTCTTGCCTGCTCCTATCTGAATAGCACCTAGATTCTCCAGCTCTCGGACCTTCCTACTCGAAAGACGCGTCCCGTCGTTCTCGAGCTGCCGCTGATGCGGATAGATGACATTTCTACCGGTCTCTCCAGATGCATTCGCTGCCACACCATTCATGAAGGGTCGAGAATGTATATTGGTTGACGTGAAGAAATTGCGGTCTAATGCGTTGGCTCGGGCAGACTGTTTCGGGCGCGCCGACGAACGAGCTGTGTTGACCGAAGCCAACGAGGGTTCGACGTCTTCTTCCGCGACACCGTTGGTCACTTCATCTCCTTCGTCATCCTCGTCACTGGCACTGTCTCCCAATTCGATGAACGTATCCGACTTCTTGCCTACTCGGGTAGCTGGAGCTCGCTTCGTGCGCAATTTATGCGATAGAGCTAGCTTGACGATGTCACGAGTTTCGGAATTGAATTCATCAGCATCAATGCCGGGCGGCGGGTGACAGTAGAGCAGCTTTGCGTTGACGTAGTCTTTCAGGATGTAACGGGAAGCTCGAGACTCGTCTGGGTTACCTTGGCCTGATGTGAAAAACCCTCTTGCGACTGTTCGACACACAGTCAGAAATGTCTCGACACTCTACGATTCATGAGCTTACCTGCATAGACCGAAAGAAACTCTGGCGCAGTCGGTATGCCAGTTCCACCTTCGCTGATCGGAAGAGTCGGTATCCTGAGACCATAAGTACCTTCAAGAACAGCTTTCGGTATCCTTCTAGTCACGAGATCGATGGGGGCACTGTGCTCTCGCATCTGATCGATCGGCAAGACACCATCGCAGACCATTCCTGCTTTCGTAGTCGCGAATTGGGGGAAGACAAGACCAGGACAATCGCAGAGGACTATCTCTGGCGATAGATGGATAGTTTGAAAGTTCTTTGTTTTACCAGGCGTCGCAGAAACGGAAACCTTCTTCTGGCCGACGAGTGCATTGATCGTACTACTCTTGCCGACGTTCGGATATCCGACCAAGCCCACGCAGTACTTGGGAACAGGCGTATCGGGCAGCGCAAACTCGCTTAGGTCCGGTGCGAGGCTGAGGAACAGCTCCTCCAGCTCTTGTACAGTGAGGACTTGTGTGCGATCGAAGGGCGAATGACCAGCGTTGTCCGATATATGTGCCTCTCTCGACATTTCTTTCGCCAGCTCCTCGTCATCATCTTCTGCCGGCTGTGATGCATCGTCGTTGGGCTTCTCTAAGTTTGCGTTGATTGTAGACGGGCCAGCCTCTGGCTCTTCCAGCTCATCGTCGTCCTCTTCATCTGATTCTTGCACGGCTTCCAGCCCGTCCTCCAATAAGGCCTCTTCTTCCTGCAACTCGACTGCATCTTTCGCTGAGAAGAATGCAAATTCCACACCCAGAGTATCAAAGTAGTCTGCCCAGAGTTTGCGCTGCGTCTCCGTCAAGAGATCTGCTTTGTTGATTAGCAGTAGGCTCTTCCTCTTTCCTGCCCCTGCAGCTAGTTCTGTGCTGCTGTCTACCCCGACTTCCTTCACATATGTCTCCAAATCTTCACAGCGGAATCTCAGAGGATTACGCGCGTCCAGGATCTGTACTATTAGATGCGACCGCTCCAGTGTACGCCAGAGCTGCCGCCAGACAGATAGATTGCGTTCGAAGGGGGTTAGTAATAGGTTTTCTCGATCCTCCATGCTGCGAGGGAGTATTGGCTCAGTATTGTATGCGTATACAAAGTCTGAACCGAACTCACTCTGCAAGCCCTTTACGCCATTCCAAGAACTCGTCTCTTTCCCTGCGCTCCAGCTCGTCTTTAGGCATACTGCGGTTCCAGTCTGGTCGCCTAGGCACTCTAAGTCTCTTCCTATTGCTCTCGTGTCTCTCTTCTACTTCTTCCTCTTCTTCCTCGGTCAGAAGGTATGGATTTGCTTGCTGTATGACACTTGACATGGGAAGTACGCGGACATTCTGGCGTTCTGTGACCATGCCGGATGTACATTAGCTTATGTACAATCCGTCAGTATTATCTGATCGCATACCGGCTGAAAAGTCGGTTGCTGCTAGCTGCGCCGTGTTCAAAAATTCATCGAGGTCATTCTCCTGGGTGACCGAGTTGAGGCCGGATGGCAGCTGGGTGTTGTGCAAGGCTTCTTCGTATAGACGCTTATGTTCTTTTGCGCGTCTGTTTATGAGCGCTCTTCCGAGTCCAGAGGCGTCTTTCTTTGCTTTTGCAGTGCTGCTCTTTGGCTTGAGCCGGGGCTTTGATAGATCTGGTGCAGGCTGTTAATGAATCTAATCAGCAGTTGTACAGAAGTGTTTAAACCATATCAAATACCATCTTGAATTCTGATTGCAATGCTTTCTGGTTAATCCAAGACCAAGAGAGAGTGACGCCCTGATTGAGTCTCACCTCTAACATGTCGCGCTCATCCTACGACAGATACTTGACCGTCTTCAGTCCTGTAAGTGCAGGATTATAAGGCTCAAGGCTTGGAAGCTGTACAAGCAGTAGCCTTGAAAGGCTTAAAGGTCCCAGCTTACGACGCTGACACCTTTGGAATCTGCAGGAAGGACGCCTCTTTCAAGTCGGTAAGCTTGCAAGATATACATCAGAGTAGTCAAGAGTCAGCACATCTGAGACCGAGACTGCCTTTGAAACGACGCCAGAATACGCTTTCAAGGCCATCTCTGGGTCAGGACAGACGGCAATTGCGATACGAGGCCAAGATACAGCCGTCTTCATCACACAGAGAAAGGTTCCCGTGAGTCGAAGCGCAGGAGGAGATGGCGACCGAATGACGGGCCCTGATATCGTCCTTCTGGCCTATGCTGCGAATACGCAATCACTAGGACAAGCTACTCGATGCAAGCACTGTGACACATCTATTCAGCATCACTCCTACCATTGGAGCTGTCGTAACTGGCTTGATTGGTGCGCCATACCCGAAGTACACGAAGCTGGACAAGGTCGCCCTGACCAAGCTCTTTTACCATGACAGCCGACGGACGATCACAGATACAGAGATGCCAGGCTGAAGCTGCAGAGTTCCGATACAAGTACGGCTACGAGATTACGCCGGACCAGCTGGCCAAGCGAATCGCGAACATCAACCAGGTCTACACACAAAGAGCGGCCATGAGACCTCTAGGCATTTGTAAGGATATACAACTAGGTCATAATGGCAGTTCCGACTGACGCCGTCTTTCGCAGCCCTCATACTCATCGGCATCGACGAAGAACGCGGGCCTCAGATATTCAAGCTCGACCCTGCTGGCTACTACGTCGGCTTCAGAGCAACTGCAACAGGTCAGAAGCAGCAAGAAAGTATGAATCACCTGGAGAAGCTGTTCAAGAAAGAGGAGGGCGGCATTAAGCTGCCGAAAGACGAAGTCGTAGAGGCAAGCCTGGATCATTTAAAGTGCATATGCGAAATCGTGCTGACTACGAACGATGCAGGCTGCTATCACAGCTCTGAGCACAGTGTGTCAGACGGACTACAAGGCTAGCGAGATCGAAATCGGTATCTGCTCGACAACCGAAGAAGGCGCGAAATACAGGACCGTAAGTGTAGCTTTTTCACGGACTCAATGGGGAGGTACTGAAGACGTGCAATCTTGTTCGCAGATGTCCACCGAAGAGATCGACGGATACCTGCAGCGATTGGGCGAAAAGGATTAAGAGCAGTATCTCTCATGTATCATTAGGCAGTCTAATGGCCGATTAGCTCGAAGATGTTCTCACTAATCGGTCTCTTCGATGCAATCTCGGCATTCCGATGGGGACGCTCGCAGTGCTGCATTTTGGTGCATTTCGCCCGATTGTAGACCGTGGTCCCGAAAATTCAAGACCATCGTCGCACAGGGAGCTAAGTCTGTATCCCTGCAACTTGGGGGTAAAGAGTCCGGATTCAGACGTCTACTGGCCGGATCAACGAGGTCTGGCATTGCTTTGCCAGCCTGCAATATCCTTCCACTGATCTACTGCGTATGGTCCGTGACATGTTCTCGTTGTTAGCAGGCTGCACGCATGCGCGGCAAATTGGGGATTTGCTCGCTTAGACTTATGTGGCCGCAACGACCGGTAGAGACTGACGGCACTACTGCTTGGTATTGTACAAAGACAACTTATGACACATTCGTAGCTCCCCCACTCTGCAAGGGAGGCGAACGATCAGACAAGCGTGATAGATTAGGCTATTGGAAGTTTGCTCACCATAACAGCTTCCATCTCAGCATCTTCCATCGCCGGTCTCCGTCTATATCTAGCTGGCATTGACAGGAAATCATCATAGTCCGCTTGAGGTAAGTTACTGGAGCCAGTCTGTTTGCTTTTTTGAGGGCTTCCCGAGGGTGAAGATGAAAAGGATGATGAGGCAGAAGAGGAAGAAGAGGAGGAGGGAGATGCCTGGCGTTTGCCAAACTCGGAGAAGTTCTTTACGATATCAGGCGGAGCACAAGGATGCGGCTGGCCGGGTTTCGCTAGATACGTTAGCCAGTCAGTGTGATGTACAGAAGCAGGATCTCAACATGTCATCCCATACAATCGTCCTTCCTTGTCTTTGCGTTGAAGTTGATTAGGGGTGTCCGTGTTTTGCCGGCGTGTCCTTCTGTCGCGGTGCTAGCATATCGCACGCATCGTTGTAGCGTGTGTCGCAGTTGCATAGTGTACGACTTTGGCGGTATTTCAGCCTTATTTGCGACCAAGATTTGTGAGAAAGACAAGCTGGATTTCTTGACTTCACACCGAAACTCGTGAAAAGATGCCACGGTTGGCGCATCAAGTAGGGCGATTTGTCCAGCGCAGTTTCGACCATCTCGTCGTCAAACATCGCAAGAAAGACTACAAACCGAGAGTACCTCCCAGAGTTAACAGCGTGCCGGCGTTCGTTCACGCCAAAGACCGCATCCCGCTATGGAACATCTCGTCTGGCGACAGAGTCAGAGTCAATGCTGGCGACCATAAAGGCAAGATTGGTACGGTAAACTATGTCGACAGAGAAAAGAACCGCGTCTTTCTATCAGAGCCTGAATTTGCTGTCAGTCCTGGAGAACTGGGTGTCGATGTCAGGAGCTGAATGACGGGCCGTTCACAGAGAGCGAAACGGCCACCCACATCAGCAAAGGGCAAGATCTTCAATGACCCAGATTATCGCCCCGACCAACTCATCTACTTTCCAAAACCTCTGCATTACTCCAATCTTTCGCTCGTGCTGCAAAGAACGCCAGAGTTAGAAGCGCAGATGATAAAGCAACAAGAAGAGGAAGGCATATCTGGACCGCTTCCTGAAGCCGTTGCAAGGAGATTAAGGCCAACCAAGGTTCACTTTGATTGGAGGTGTCGGCGATGGGTGTGGAAGCGTTTTGCAGAGAATGTCAGACTAGTGGGTAGTCAGATAGAAGGGAGCCGAGCAGTGGAGCTGGCGCCTGAAGATCGCACCGTTGGCTTCATCAGACGAAGGCTGCCTCCTCGTAAGTTGGCTCACTTTAAGTCTCGTGCACCATCTGATTGCCCCTACTACAGCGAAACAATTAGCAGCACGAGATACGACGAAGGATGTCGCAACGCAAGACACTTTCATCCCTCACGATCTGACCTCATCGGCCAAGATACCCGAACTTCAGATAAGAGATATAGAATTCGGTACCAAGCATAGCAGGGCGAACAAGACGAGGAGGTGGAACGAGCGCAAAGCAGCAGAGAAGCTTCATGCGTTAGAAGCGAAAAAGGCGTCGCGACCCAGTAAACCTAAAAAGAAGGCTGTTATCTTAGCACCTCCTGCAAGCCAGACTGCTGCTTTCATAGAGGTATAAGCCACGTCGTAATCAATCTGTATCAGGCGATCTGCCCTTGTCTTAGCTTCGACTTGTGTTCCTACCAAAATGTCCAAAGTTTCGGTTCTGTTCCTGAATGCAAGACTGACCGATGATGCATCAAAAGGTCTATACAACGTCTCTATCACGGACACCCATGTTACTGCTATCGAGCCAGTCAAGACTTCTTCTGCAAATCCTGATGCAGACCAAGTGGTTGATCTGAATGGAGCTTTCATCGGTGCGATCTGGGCCGCGAACAATTCAAACATCTCCTTGACACGTTCTGTGATGTTTAGCGCCCAGCATGATTGACCATCACGTTCATTTCAGCGTCTGGGCTAAAGCGCGAAAGAGAGCTTCCATGGCTGGTGTGAATACTCTGGAAGAAGCTTTACGTATTCTTGATGAATCTGTCAAGACTTACGATCGCAAACAAATAGCACTGGTTGCAGCCGGCCTGCATCTCGGGCAATGGAAATCAGAAGACATATCACAGATGCGAAAAGGCACTCTGGACGCTCGATATCCCAAAGATTTACCGATCATGGTCATTATGAACGATCTACATTCAGCTTGGTACAACACGGCAATGTTGCAATTCTTGCAGATAGATTCTGCTTCTCAAGCCTTTGAGGGTTTGCTGGTGGAGCATGACTGCTTTAATGCTACGGTAAAATTGGACGCATTGCAAGCAGGGCAAATATGGGATGATCTGCTCGATGCGAGCGTAGATGCGGCGTACGTGAGATATTTCCTCCTTGTTGCTGAAGCTCACGCATGTTCGCAGCAAAAAGGGTGTGACTGAGATAATAGATCTGGACATCGATAACAATATAGCCAAGTGAGTTGAGACAGCATTCTGACTAGATCGTAAGATCCGGCTAAGTCGGCAATAGCTGGACGGAGAGAGTCGAGAAAGGCATACGCAGCCTGCGAGTCCATTGTGGTATCTATCCACAGTATCTTCAAGTTGCGATCGACACAGGTCTAGCCTCAGGCGGGCTTTTACCTGGAGCCGACGGTCTGCTTGCAGTTGGGCCATACAAGGTGATCAGCGATGGGTCGCTAGGTACCAGAACAGCTTGCTGTCATACTGCATATCCCTCACCTCCCGCTCGTAAGTCAGATTGTGCGCTAAAGACACGGGCTATGACTCACGTTTTCTACAGCGCCCGGCGATTACGGGCTCATCAATTATAACGAAGCGGAGTTCGCCAAGATGTTTGCTGATGCTACTAAGGCCAGACTGCGATTGGCCGTCCATGCTATCGGGGATAAAACGCACACCGTTGTGCTCGATACCATGGAAGCAATGGAGCAGAAGCCACTGCCAGGCAGCTCCATAGAGCACGCTCAGTGTCTACAGTGGAGTGACCTGCAACGCTTCGGTGCTCTGGGCTTGGCAGCGTCTATTCAGCCCCAGCATCTGAACGACGATCGAGAGCTGGCAGAACGCTTCTGGCCGACATTCACGGACCGAGCGTTTCCGTATCGTGCACTTGTAGATGCTGGAATTGAGGTCAGACTGGGAAGCGATGCGCCGGTTGCGCCTCTGGATCCCTGGATGGCGATCGCGGCAGGAATATCGAGATGTAGGCCTGGCGAAACTGAGGGATGGCATCCAGAGCAGAAGATATCGACAAGGATCGCATACCAGGGCTCAACGACCGGGCGCAGACTGCAGGTCAAGGTGGGCGACATTGCCGATCTCTGTGTGTTGGGGGTGGATCCACTGGATGCTAGTGTAGATGAAATAAGGGATATGAAGGTAACAGCAACTTTGCTAGGCGGGAGGTTCACTTGGGATGGTTTGCGAACGTGACTTTGTTGGGAAGGGCAAGTGTGTCTTCGTCAGGCGGATTTCTACACTGAAATATGAGTAATACTATCCCTTGGTATCGTGTACAAGCTCCCCGGGGTTGCGTATGGCTTCGTTGCGTTTGCAAAAAATTGCCAAAGAAGCACGGTCGGAAAGTCTCCGTCAGGTTCGCAAAAAAAGGGAAGACGCAAGGGCAATCTGCAAAATCGCTTATCATGTATCTACGTGCTTGAAGTATACTACAGGCTGTTTGTGAAGCGCCTCGGGCTCTCTGGGATCTGGGCCAGGAAAGAGCCAAAAAGAAAGCCCGCAAGCTCCTTCGCAGGGCAACGACGAACTCCAAAAAGAATGTGGACCAAATCCTTTCTGCCTGGATCGAACAGGCGACCCTGAGATGGGCTTGTGGTGTTACCATTACAGTCTCTGTGGAAGAGCGATTGTCAGAAGAATTCGAATAGCGTCTTTTCGGAGACGGGAACATACCATGCTCTGCCAACTGAGCTAAGAAAGGGCTTAGATGTCGTTGCACGTCTCTACAACGTAAATGAAGGACGCTCTAGTAAGTAGCTCCGACTTTTCTTGCCAAACTGGGTCGCGATACCTGCCAAGACCCCCAGAAGCTTCGCAACGAGTCACACAGATGTAGCTGAGGTATACGATGAATATACGACAGCTAGTCTAGCTACTGCTCCATTTACAGTTCCGGAAAAAAAATCTTTGAGCGGGACCCGTGACTGGAACGTCCCAGACCGCTCGATTCGCCTCAGCACATAGCCTATAGTAATGTACATAGGTAGAACATATGTAAAATAAATCAACAGCTTGCCAAGATGCGTCTAGCCCGAGATCAGAGATCTCGCTTGGGATGCCGTATGAAACCACTTGCAAGGCGTGTCTACAGGCTCGGCATATCAGTTGCTGCAATTCTTATATGTCATAATTCTCTTTCGCTCCCCTCAGACTAGGATTTAGAGCTAGAGCTGCGATACACGTTGCAGCCCGTAACAAATTGGGTCCTCCGAACCCGATAACAGACGCGCTTCCGCATAGTCACTTGGTCAGAGAGCTTCAGGATCATTATATGTACTTATGCAGTCTGTTAGGGCTACACCAACGGTGCCTACAATATGGCCCTGTCGCCCTGATCGGATATGAAGCGAGATCTCCCTGTGAAGTCCAGGCACCATACATAATCTGCACAGCAGAGCAAGCACTGTGTGCAATTAGTGTCAATATTACTGGTGCACCTGCTATGCTGAGCTTGCCATACCGTGTGGCCCAATTTGATTCCATAGCCTCAGATACAAATCAAGAACAACATTGGAAGACCCAGCAAGAGATATAGGTGCAGAAGAGCGATCTCAGAGTTCGTAAAATGCTCATGATTCGAATTATCTAGGGGAGCCCTGATTGCATAGACTTTGAAACGGTACACGCTCTATACGGCACATAAGTCTGAGATCGCTCTTCTGTGAGTCTGAGATCGCTCTTCTGCAGCTATATCTCTTGCTTGGTCTTCCAATGTTCTTCTTGATCTGTCCTTGAGGCTATGGAATCAGATTGGGCCATAGCGTAACAAGCCAGCCAAATTGCTTCTTGACTTCACCGACACTATGGCGACCGTTACACGCGAAAAGACGGCTCTTCTAACTGTTCTGAAGGACACCAAACGGCCAGACTTGCTGTCTCTGTGCAAGGTGGGCCCGCGTGCGCCTTGTTTTGCCTTGTTTACTGAAACTCCGACAACAGATCCATGACCTCAAAGGCCTGAATAGAGCGCGTAACCTACTCGAAGTCAGCCTGGCAGAGCACTGCGTAGCAGAGTATGTCCGCCAGTTATCGCCAAGTCCGACGCTGAAAGAATTACCAGACACTCCGGAAGAGTCGTCAACCTCGGCAAGTGCGAGAAGAATACATTGAGCTCCAGCACCTCTACCAAGCCACTCGTACCGTTGAAGAGAGCGACTACGGATCCTGGTATGTCCTGCGACGTGCCCTTCGGTATCGTTATTGACCCGTAGCCCAGCTTCACGCCCCGGCACATCCGCTTCATCAGACTCTGCCACCCTTCGACAAATACAAGAGCAACTCATACAGCTCGCAAATAACTCCCTCACCCAGAGCCAAGTGGAAGATATCGTCAATACGAAACTGGAAGCTCAGCAAGCCGAGTTTCAAGCTGCCCTCGACGAGCTGCACGGAATATGCCAAGAAAGCTTTGCAACAATACAGTCATCGTTCCAAGATGTCGACAGCTGGAAGGAGGAAGTGACAGACACCTTTGCCGCCATTCAGAGCTGGGCATCAGATGTCGAGAAGCGCGTTCTGGCCTCTAGTGCAGCACATGCGACACCTTCTCTTCCCAAGAATCGGTTCCTGGGTGCTCGTAGAAGCTCGCCCTTCTCCTCGACCCCTTCTGGCAGAGAGGCCATTCAATCGCATCAAACCCCAGCGGTTGAACCGATTCCCACTGGAGCTCCTCTTCCCAAGCGTGTTCGCTTGTCAGATGCATCAGAATGCTCTTTGGCGACGATTCCTGAACAGCTTATGACACCCAACGGCGAGCTGGTGGACGAGGATCCCATGCTCGGGGCGCAAGTCTCGCAAGGACGCGCTGGCGATGGAGAGCAGTACAACAGCATTGAAAAGCTGGATGCCGCAAAGCAGGAGCAGCAGGAGAACGCTGCACAGCCATTGCGGGCCGCAGATCAATCTCAGAACCTGGCTTCCGACACCGTTAAGGAGGCAGATACAAGCGCAAGGTCACCGATGGATGTTATGACGACTGTTCAGATGCGGAACGCGCGAGACGAAGCCATGCGAACGCCAGCAGCGGCCAAGACGTTGTTCGGTACAGAGCGCAGCGCAGATGAGCGATTTGAAGACACTGGCCGGGTCAGTGATATCTCGTCACACAGTACGGAATGGGGCATTAGGCCTCCTCTCTGGCTACAGCGCGTATAGGCTCCTGCAAGACACTTTTACTTTTCTGACTGGCCATTTTCGCATTTCTTCGCGTTATCGATGATTCCGCAGCACATACAGTGAAGTGATACTTCAGCTGCGCAGTTGCACACAGAGCGCAGCTGCCTCGATCCTTGTTGTACCGATTTGTGATATGGCCGCAATTCTAGATAACCTCGTCTTTTCTTCTTCGCGATATCATTCCCTATCTTGTATAGGTATCTGAGCATACATATGCGCTTCACTTCATGGGCGTACATCATGAAAGAATACAGCCCTTCTCTTGACCCATCCGCGACATTGCGCTGGACTTGGTATATTGTACAGAGCTGCGCAATACACTCCAATAATCTGCCATTCGACGAACATGCGTGCTCGGATACGCATTGGAAGGACGAGATAGCTACAGAGCTCCGTGGTCGACTTCAGGCGAGAAGCGCGTCATTCGGGTGGATTGCACGGTAATACTAACGCTATGATTTCCCTAGGATGACCACTCACCTCGCACAACAATCTCGATACTTCGAAACATACACCGAAAGACCAGACCCTTCAGGCCTCCCTCGGTCGGCATCAAAGCTCAAGGTGGTTCTGAAGTCGCCTAAGCGGCACGATGAACCACGGAAAGAGCAACCTAAGTCATCCTCTGTACCTTCCAAGACACTCGCGCCAGATGGCAAGACTCTCCTGCATTCTGGAAGCACGAAGTTGGTCCCCGTCTCGGGCCCAAGTCGCATCCCTCCTTACACCGATCCGCTTGACTTTCCACACACTCAAGAATCCGACTCACCTTCTCTTGATGCTGCCAAAACAGCATCCGAAAGTCCGCTGGTAAATACACCATCTTTGGCCAATCGCACTCCCACGCTTCATCGAAGCAGCTCAAGTCCCTCTGTATCCGCTACAAGCCTAGGTACCTCCCTTCATTGCTCCAGTCGCGATGTGGAGCGCCTCGATGGCTCCCAGCTGCCGAAAGGAAATCGTAAATCGAGGCGCGCACCGGACATTCAAATAGATAACAGCTTTACCAGCGCGGAAACTATCCCTACAATCGAGGATATTATGCGAAAACACAAGGGCGCTAGCTTCGCTGCCTTAGTGGAGCCAGTGCCAGCGATTCCGGCCAAGTTTAAGATCCCAGGCGACAGGATACTGAGTATAGACGAGATTATCAAGTACAACAAAGCGAGTCTGCAACCTGCAAGACCCAGCATGCGCGCTGGGTCGGCGCCTCCGGATCTTCAGCCAGATGGTCGCCGAAAGCGCATCACTACGGCAGATAGTGAACTTAGTCAAGCCCGCTCGTCTATCGACTCAATAACAGACGAAGCTCTAAGCTCCTTGAGTGCGACATCCTCCAGAGAGACAGGAAGGAGTGACACAAAGCCTACCTTACGGACGCCGATTGCGAAGAGGCAGGATCGCCAGCGTAGCATCTCTTCGACAAGCTCATCCAGGTCCATAAGCAACTCGCGAGCCTTCTCTGACACAAATGATACTCCTGCTCATACTGCAAGCGAAGATACCATGCGATACCTGCGCTCAGCTAGGTTGACCAGGCTTATCCGGCTTAGCAGGCCTCCCAATCACCACTTGAGTGTATCATTAGCCGACGTAGGCTTAGATACTGGCCATCCGGTGCTTGTCTGCCTAGGCTTAGGCTGTGTGAGGTATCTTGTCGCTCTCTATGATGAGCTGGCAGCTGCGCTTGGTCTGCGCTTGATCTGCATAGATAGGTGGGGCCTCGGACGAAGTGACGACGTATCAGAAGGGCAACGGAGTTTTGCAGCTTGGGCGATCGTGGTGGAAGAGGTGTTGGAACAGCTACAGATCACGACATGCTCCGTCATCGCGCATTCAGCCGGAGCACCGTATGCTCTGGCTTCTAGCACACGCTTAGAGAATAGGATACATGGGTCAATCCACCTTTTGGCACCCTGGATTGTCAATCCAGCTGAAAACTCGAACGCAAATTACAAGTGGCTCAAATACGTGCCCTCTGGTGTCCTTAAGGCAGCGCATACTGCCGAATGGAAGGTGCAGGGCTGGAAGCTAGGAAAGTCGCCTGTTTCACAACCTGGCGGGTTGGGCTTCAATCCCAGAGCGCCCATCAGCAGCGACATGGTCAGTCCTGTATTAACTAGTTTCCCTACGGAGATCTCGGACGACGAGGGCGATGTCTCCTTCCGTAGTCCCTCACCTACACCAACTCGAACGTCTGACCGAACTAGTGCAAGCACAAACACAAGAGGGACCTCAACGCCAACGACTGGTAGGCATGGGCACTTCAATTCGCCAAATCCTACGGCGAGCAAAGACGAAAAAGGCCTAGTGACAGCCTTACTGCGGGCATCTCATTCAGAATCCCTTCGCGGTAGCACGGCCGATCTGCTTTGCATGCTTAATCGCAGCTCGAATGCCAATATCATTCACTACAATGAAATCACTCAGCCTATCAAGGTCTGGCATGGCTCGAGAGACGAGAAGATCACGCTCGCGAGCGTCAAGGCGTTGGAAACTCTCGTCTCCCGGTGCGAGATCAAAGTCGTGCTGGGTGCGGATCACTCATTGATGACCAATGTGCCTGTTTTCACGGAAGCTCTCCGAAGCATCGCCAAAGAACTTCTCTAAGTCCTCTTTGATCCCGTAGCATAATATGCGCATTTTTGTAATCACTTTAATTCGCAGCGTTATTTATCTAATGGTGTTGTCGTTATCATATCGCATTAGCAACCTGATTCTCAGGTCATAAGTAGTAGACGGTGTCCGCCATGTAGCGAAGTGCGATGCGACAGCAGACCTCTAGAACATGCTGCGACTCCCAACGGCCAGATGCAATTCATGTTACACCTCTGCAGACTGACATTTTGTCAAGCTGAAATGTAAATGTCTCACATGCTCTCCAACGCCTGGGCCAAGCGTTCCAATCCCTCCATGCCATTCTTGGTCTTGAAGATAAGCCCAGCGCTCTTAGTGCCCAAATCAACTCGATCCGAAGCCCTCTCTAGCACAATGTCGAAATTCTCCGTATCGCCCCAACCTTTGAGAATGGATGTAGCTCGGATTTGCTTGTCTTCGTACAGATAGTATGTGCTTCCGGCGAGCTCGATAGTAGAAGGCGCCCTCTGCTTCAAAATGTCATTGCTAATGGAAGAGTCAGAAGACGGTGAAACGATGATGCATGTGAGTATCTTACAAATCATGCAGGAAGTCGTCTTTTGTGCCGATAGATGCGGAAGCTATCACCCTCGCATCGACAATCCTGCAAGAGGATTAGATGCGTAGTATTTATCACTTGACAAGAACGCACCTGCTTGGCATGAGAACATTGCACATGCCTTGTGTACCTTGTTCTGCGGTCCACTGTGACAACGTAGGATGAGCCTGATCTTCGTCTTTCGGAACAGCCATCGATCTTTCCAACTTGACGTATCGAAACGGATCATCGGAGCGGTATACCAGCCGTCGGAGTGTATCTGCTGTAGATGTTGACAGGCTGGCTATCCGATCCCGCAACCGGTCTACGCTTGAACGGCTACCGGTGGCCTGGAAGCGCTCAAATAGGCTAGGCACGACGCTGAAGCTACTGTAAGCAAACTTTAAATATCAGAGCTGAGCTCGCTCGTACCTTGGCTGGAAATAAGTACTTCTGCCCAGATTGAGCAATTGTTCAGGTGAAGCCCCGGATATTGCAATTGGCCGCGCATCTGGATCGATGAAAAGATGTGCACCAAGTCTATCGAAATTATCAGATGGTGCACAAGATCATCCAAGATTGATCGTACCTAGCCTCTAGCCGGGTTACTTCTTGACCAGATAGTTTCGCAAGCAAGTTTGATCGAAGAGCTTCTGCATCGACTGATGTCAAATTCTCGCTGGACGTATCCACAGCCTGCCAGCGCGACAAGCCGTATATTGGAAGGGCGGAGAGATACCACGGAAGGGAGTCTCTGGCAATATATGGCATGAGACTACATGCTTGTTGTTCGGTATTTTCAGGTATAATGGTAGGTACAGTAGCTTGCAGTGCATCCTGGGTAAGAACGGGAGGTCAGCAAGTAAGGTTCATATCAGTAGAGCACCTTACGTGAAGAGCTAGCTTCTTGAGCAGTCCTTCGACGCTTTTCGATGCGTATTTATCAGACTTCCGATACGTAACTTGCACTTGCTTCTTCTCCTTGATAGCCGCAGCTACGAATGTATTGGTTGCCATGGATAGCGGTTTGTACAGGCTGGCGTGTAGGCCTTCTTTACTAGCCGTATCTACTGATTCTGTTGTGTAGGATTCCTTGATGTTGTCCCAGTCCTCTTTCAAGGCATCCAGCGCTTTCCGCTTGCCTACTGCCTTCAAAGTGCCGGAAGGGTCGCCAATGATCGAAAGCCTGACAGAGTGTTTCCTGGAGAGCTGACCCATCATTTCTCTTCCGTCTAAGCGTCCAAGCAGGAAGAAGAGCTCTCTTTCGGTGAGGGGAAAGGCTATATATCCAAAATCCGGTCAGCGTTGTTGTAAAGTAGGCGCGCAGTGCTTACTCTCTTCCTCCAAAGAAGCTATTGTACGTTTTGCTTTCTCCGCTTTCGCCTCCTCTGCCGCCCACTCTTCAGGGTCTGGCAACTGCCATTCTCTCGTCATGATTCTCCTGATAATGCGATTCTTTCCCATCTTCTCTTCAATTTTAGGTATGCGCAAGTCTCGACGTGCTAAAACCTGTATTTGTGACTTGTTGAAAGCTTTGCTGATACTGTTCAATGTAGCATCGAATCTTTTTCTGTAGACTGCGAAATCGGGAGAGGAGGAGGATTCGTAGGCTTTGGGAGGCTTTAGAGTGGGACGGAATTGTTGGAGATCATCTAATGTTGGACCAGTCTTTGCCAGTGAAGTTGAACTCGATGCTAGCGCTTGCGAAGAGGCCTGTGATGCCAATTCTACCCGTGGAACCGTACCTCGAGACCGGGATGAAGATGGTATAGGTAGATCATCATCAGGAAGTGGTTGCGACCCTGTTATAGTCGATTGCGACCGCCTTGACGCGGGCTGGCACCAAATTTGGCTGGCCGCTGCATAGTCGTTCGCATATCCGCGATAGCTCGAGGACGAAGGTGTCCATTTGCCTTTGAGAAGTGTACTGATGGAAGGAGTCAGAGCTTGACGCTGGAAGGCCATGGTAGATGTAATGTCGAACAGGTCGCAAGAAAGAAGCTTGAAGCTGCTCGACGAGCTGCCAATTCGATCCTTGCGAACCGATTCAAGACCCAAACACAAGAAACATGGCTGCACAAACTGCGAAAGCTCCAGCACCTCTGAGCAATGGAAGCTCCAGCTCGTCGTTCAATAGCCGGGACACTTCGAGCTACTTGAAGCAATGTGGGCGGCCTTTCGAGCTAGACGTTCAGAGCACTTGCTGACGAGCCTGTTCTACAGCCTGGATATCAGCTCTGGACCATGCCAACAACGCTGGAAACACGAGCTCAGGTACGTGACATGACAGCTGGCGGGCTTCCGCTGGAGAAGGTCGCTAAGACTGGATCCGCAGACAAGCCAGAGCACTACAAAGCTCCTACTTCTGCTACTGGTCCAGCCTGGGGAGCAAGCACAAGCGTATGGGCCAATCGACCCGACCCTCGTCGCGAACAGCAATTAGCAGACGGACAGCCTTTCCTGATAGCTTTAGGCAAAGCTGTCGATGCCAAGAAGAAGTCTGAGAAGCAATAATTGCAGACAGGGAGATCAGCTGAGCAGGATCAGGTCAGGCCTGATAGCACCTGGCGACATAGACAGAGGGCTGGCAGAGTAAGCAACAACAGAGCAAGAGCACCCCGAGCTACCGACGAAGACCACAGCGGGCCGAATACTGCAAAAGCTCTGGCTTGAGAAGCACGGCTTGAGGTGTATAAGAGAGGGGATGCCTAGAGCTACATTGCTTTTACAGATCACTCAGATGATGGTCAAACAACTACTTCCTTCTCTGCTGCATGCCTAGAATCTGTACTATTCTTATAAAGATGTTGATAACGTCGAGCTCGAAGCGGATCCTGTAGAGTTTGGATAGAATTTCATGTAAAATTAGGCAAAGCTCTTGTATTAGCAGCGGCCAGAGGAGACTTACGATTCTGCGACTGCATCGGATTTCACTGCTCCCGTCTCAGCTAGACGTGCTCGCTCCAAGACTTTCTGAGTATCATAGAGCACGCTAAGTCAGTCGATTCGGTCAGCTTCAGGATCGAAGTATGATAGTGGAGTAAGGGCGCTTACAAGCCTCCGAATACAGCTAGACCGCCATAGAGCGAGACGCCCTGGGTGACAGCCAGAGCTGCAGTTCCAACAGGAAGGACAAGCGGCGCGAGACCGCTCAGAGCTACCACGCAGAGTCCAGCAAACAATGGACCACCAATGTAGATGTACTTGTCACTGCGGGCAGTTGCGCCTACGTAGGCTAGGGAGCCTACGAGACCAGCGGTGTACAGTCCAGCTCGAGCGAGAAGAGCGGGCTGGAAGAAGCTGTTTTCTATGTCAGCGTGAGTAGATTGATAATGTCGTTCAAGGCAGCTCACAAGAGAGGGCTTAGAGTAGCGCTTTGTGCGATGTTGAAGGCAGTCCACCAAAAGTGCTTTGCGCCCGTATTGTCTGGATTTGTGCTCATTGCCATCGTCATGCTTCCGATACTCGCTACGAGCGATACACCCATGACGAGCCAAGGATTCGCTCTCATGATACGGTAGCTAGCGCCTGACCGATGCAGTGCATACGCCGAAGCAGCTGTGATCCCCAACCCTCCTCCCACATACGTAAATGTCTTGTTGAGGAACGAAGCTTCGAAAGGCGATAGACCTCCTTCTCTTGTCTCTCTGTTGTTGAACAAGCTCAATGCGGCTGCTCCTCCGACAACGACGGCTGTCGTCGCTGCTATCCGCTTCCATCGTTCTGCGTCATTGGGTCTCTGGATCACCTGGGAGTCTGTGAGGGCAGTGATAGGACGGGATTGGGAGTGGGACTTTGTGAAGCGCTGAAACGCAGAAGGTCTTGAAGCTGGCTTTGTGAACAGAGTACGTCGTGCGGCAGTCTTCAAAGGTGATGATGATGCAGCATAGAGCTGTCCAGAGCACAGAGGCCTTGATGCCAGCATGCGAAGGGACATGGTCGTGTTATTATGACTTGATGAGTCTGGGTTTGGAGAGATGTGAAAGACGGCTTACGTCTAACTGTGGCCAAGTTCGGCTGAAACATCGCAACTTGAAGCAATCTTTCCAGAATACTCTAGCGTCAGCATGTACATACGACAATGAACAAGTGGAAGTATCTGGATGTCTTGCACTCTTCCAGCTTCTACAGCATCACCTGACTTCGCTGCTTTTTGGAGCTTGAAATTGGCATTACCCTCTTCGCTCTTGGCCTGTATGGCTACTCAATAATCAACGTACAAGCCTGTGATTGCAGCATCTATTCCTTGCAAGCTCCAGCATGAACGCCAACCAGGCACTTTGCTCTCAGACTTGCTTAGCAATCAATTAGTCACGTGCCAGTAATGACGGCTGCCGGTGCAACTCCGCCGTGGGTGATCGAGAAGGCGCCATTCTGAGTGAGTGAGCCAGCTTAGCGAGGGAGGGCCGTCTCAGTCAGCGAGAGAAAAGAGAAGAAGAAGCATTTTGAGTGTAACAAGGCGGCGTACACCTTTCAACTCCTCATCATCATCATCTAATATTCCAAGGAAGAAAGACAAAGCTGGTCACCATGCAAGCTCAGCAAGCAACATTCATTCCGGGAGAAGACTCGTTCTCCCAAGCTCTGTTCCAGCAGCAGAACTCGCCATCAACATCCCAATCCCATCTCAACCATTCCTCACCTTTGGAGATTCAAGAGATCAACGCCAGACTCGCCGATGCGACACCCCAAGAAATCCTCGCATGGGCTATTCAAAATGTTCCCCAGCTGTACCAGACTACAGCATTCGGTCTGACGGGCCTCGTCTCGCTCGATATGATTAATAAGCTGTCACCACCTGGACGACATGCTGTCCCTCTCATCTTCATCAACACTCTCTACCATTTTCCCGAGACTCTCGCATTGGCACAGGGCGCAAGCGAGAAATACGGGGCCGAGATGCATGTATATATGCCTCCTGCTGCTCAATCTGTCCAGCAATTCGAGGCGATTTACGGAGAAAGATTGTGGGAGGAGGATGAAGACAGCTACGACTTTCTCGTCAAGGTCAGTTTTCTGAGCGTTTAGTCTGTTAATCCGGATCAAAACTGATCTTTTATTGTTTACAGGTCGAGCCGTCACGCAGAGCATACGAGGAACTACGCGTAGGAGGTGTCTTGACTGGACGACGTCGGTCACAAGGCGGCGATCGAGCTGCGATTCCCATAGTCGAAGTCGACGAGACAGGCTTGATCAAAATCAACCCTTTAGCCAACTGGAGCTTCAAAGAAGTGAAGGCATACGTTGACGCGAACGGCGTGCCTTACAATGCCTTGCTAGATCAAGGGTACACGTCCATCGGAGATTGGCATTCGACGAAAGCGCCCAATGGCACAAAAGGAGTCGCACTGGGGGCAGATGCAGCAGAGAGATCAGGAAGGTGGTCTGGAA
Source organism: Erythrobasidium hasegawianum (assembly GCA_001972285.1). NCBI lineage: Eukaryota > Fungi > Basidiomycota > Cystobasidiomycetes > Erythrobasidiales > Erythrobasidiaceae > Erythrobasidium > Erythrobasidium hasegawianum. The sequence goes on along the minus strand of BCII01000002.1, from coordinate 2,672,655 downwards.
GAGCAGAAAAGACAGAGTGCGGACTGCACAAGGACTACTTCAAGATGCGCGCGGCGTTCAACAAGAAGAAGAGGGAGAGAGAACAGAGACAACGCGATGAAGCTCGTGGTGTCACTCTTGACTCGCTTGTGAGCGAAAAAGAAGGCCAAGACGTCCTCTCGGCATAAATCTATCCCGTATCTCGAACTCTTTCTCATTCTCCGTCGCACTTTCCCGCTTGGTCCCTCTTGTTGTCATTATCACCAGCTGATTTTCATCATATATCAAAGCTTGTCAGTACAGACTGTGTGTATATACCAAGCATCCTGTAGCACCACCTCTTACGTCCCTTGGGTTCCTTAGAATAGTTTCTCTGATCTGTAACTAGATGGTCTAGAAACATCTTCTTAGAGATTACAACAGCATCTTCATTCACAACATCGATTGGACCTTACCGCCTTCTTTCTCCAAACATCGCTTCTTCTGTCACCGTATACTGAGCCCGCCTACCGAATCTAGCACACCGTCCTCGACGCCCAACACCTGTCTCCTGCGCTCAATGAAAGGGTCCCGAACACTTCCTGTACGCTCGCGCCAGAGATCTCGGTATTCATCTCTCAATTCCGTCACGCTCCCTTCGAGCGAAGAAAGCTTGCCTGCCATTTGCAGCGTCGCAGCGTGCTGTGCTTTCAATGTAGGCAGGATGGCTGAGGAGCGCAGTCGCCGAGAAGGGAGAGGCATGTCAGGCTTTGATCGGACAAACGATTTTCATAGGTCCCTCCGCTCACCTTTCACTTGATCTGGGTCGGATCTCGATAGCTGAGATTGTATCTGCTCGATACTAGACTTGTATGTCTCCAGCCTGCTTGCCAGCTCTTCTGCTTTCCGCCTGAAGAATCTATGGTTCAGGCGCACCGTCAGCTCTGCCTTTCGACGAGGTTCATTTCGAAGTAAAGCCCAAGAGCGCACTCTTGCAAGAAAGCCGTATTTGCTTTCGGCGACTGTTGCGACGGTGCACCAGGTTGCGCAACGGGCGGGGCTCTGAAGTTATTGACTATCTGAGCAGCATTCGCGCCGTCTTTTATACTTCTTTCAAAGCGAGTCTTCAACACTGTCGTAGCTCGATGGTCGTGTGCTAGATGATTCTGTAAAGCTGCGAATTCTCCAATCAGATCTCGCAAGAGAACGCGTGTTTCTGTAATGTTCGACCCGAGATCTTGGTTTTTGAGAGTGTCATATATCGCTATACGGCCTTGAATGTGTTGTCTGCATATTCGCAGAAGTAACTGATCAGCTCGGCTCTCCTGCATTCTTCGTAGCATAGAAATCGGACTGACTCTATTGCTTCGATCTGCCTCCTCTCGTTCTCTGGTAGATCTTCGAACCGTGTAGACTTTGTAATGGGCCCGGAAGATGTTGATGCAGAGGCTCCTAGCTGATTCTGCTGCTGTGCAGGCTGCTGCAACTGTTGCTGCTGGTTCGTGGAAAGTCTGCGCAGTGCTGACCATCAGCATTTCATACTACAAGGGCTTCGTAAGGTAAGCAACATGCCCAAACGCATTGGTTGCAGGCGCGCTGGTCGATCTGTCGCGAGAAAGCCTTAGGGTGGTACTATTAGAGAAGAAACGGCCAGGCTTACGCTCCGAATCCAAAGGCAGGCTTTGCGGCTTGCTGCTGTTGCTGACTCGTGCTCGTATTGCCAAAACTGAAGGAAGCTGCCGGTGTTGTAGTCGCCTGTCCAGCAGGTTTGGCGCCTAGCCCTCCAAAGCTGAACCCTCCAGTCGTACTTGGTTGTTGCTGTGTATTGTTATTATTGTTATTCTGACTAGCTGTGCTATTCCCAAAGCTGAATCCGCTTGTTGCAGGAGCTGCTTGTTGCTGTTGCTGCTGTTGCGGCTGGCCAAAGGACAGAGTAGGTTGTTGCTGGTTGTTCTGAGTAGCATTGCTGTTTCCAAATGAGAACGAAGGTGCAGCGGTTCCAGTGCTTGCTGGCTGGCTCGTAGAAGCAGCTGGCGCTCCAAAGGAAAAGGTCCTGGAGTGATACGACGGCCGTTTAGACCATCTGCACAGAATCATCTTGATGGATATTTTAGCTCACGGTTTAGCAGCTGGCTGTTGCTGCGCTGGCTGCCCGAATGAAAAGGCCATGATTACAGGTTGGAGAGATGCCGACCTCTGATATTCTTGAATGCAAAAGCAAAGCAACTTTGCAAGCATTCAAGAGCAGCGCATCTACATCACTTCACTACTTCATTCATCATAGCTTCCATGTCTGCATACCGCCTCGTCACGCGCCGAAAAGCACGAGCCAGAGGTAGCTGTTTTTCCCTGGCATTTTGGCCTGTAGACAGATAGTATTGCTACCAACCATGCTCAGAATGATGTGTTATTTGGTCTGGATTTGCGAGATTTGTCGCCCTCGGACTCGTCGTGCGCACTTGCCGGCTAACCTTTGTTCTTGGGTGAAACCTTCTTCTTGGATGCAATCTGCCTTTAGACTGGCAGCATCGTCCATCTCTGCTATGCCTCGTCGCCAAATCCCTATCCCAGCTGGACCTTTCCCGTCTCAGGGCTTACTGCCAAAAGACGAAACTCAGGCTGCCTCGTTCCTCAAGAAATTCCCTGACTATGATGGCCGCGGGATACGTGTAGCTGTTCTCGATACGGGTGTGGATCCTGCTGCGTTCGGACTGAACGGCAAGGGCAAGATTGTCGATATCATCGATTGCACCGGTGCGAACGGAGTCGTGCATCCTGATCTGATTCGCAAGCTGAGACACGTCGCGATAGGCTCTGGAGACATCCCTCTCAAGACCGTGGATGCCATCAAGAACAGCGATGCTAGCACATCGAAAGACCAAGCTGACGCGATACAACTGCCCGGGATATCCGGGCGCACTCTGCTCGTGTCTCCGAAGTGGGCGAATCCTACCAATAAGTGGAAAGTAGGTTTCAAGCGAGCCTACGATCTGTGGCCCGGCGATCTAGTCAAGCGCAGGAAACTTGAACGCAAAGCTGCATGGGATGTTAAAGTATCGACTCTGCTCAGTGCAGCAAAAAAGGAGTTGGATGATCATGAGAAAGCAGTGAAAGAAGCTGCCAAGCAGGACAAGCCAGAGAAGAGCGAAAAGGCGGATCAGAAGGCTCCTTCTGATAAGAAGGCAACCGAGCTGACAAAGGACGACAAGGAGAACGAGGATAAAGAACTAGAGCAGAAGGCTAAGAAGCTGGACTTAGAAGCGAAAGTCAGCTATTTGAACGACTTTAGTCTGGATGACCCAGGTCCCATCCTCGATGTGGTAATTTTCCACGATGGTGAGCATTCAAACAACGCATGTTAATTTACAAACTAATATTTAATCATACACAGGCAAGGACTGGCGAGCTGTCGTTGGTGGAGCCGAGGGAGAGCACGAAGAGAACATCGCCAAAGACGAGAAAGATCAGCCAGCTACTTTGGATCTCAGACAGCACAAGCCCATGACCGACTTTAGGAAGGAGAAGCACTATGAGCGATTCGGTACTCAGGATCTCATGAGCTACTCAGTCAATATAGTTGATGATGGGGAGATTCTCAGGTACGGCAGGAAGAAGACCAGACAATTAATTCCGTTACTGATGTTTGTGCCCGTCTCTAGTCTTTCAGTCGTTTCTGGAACGCATGGTACACATGTCGCAGCCATCATTGGAGGATACGTCGAAGATAATTCAGAACTCAGTGGTGTTGCTCCCGGAGTCGAGATCGTATCGCTCCAGATCGGAGACACTCGTGTATCAGCTCTGGAAACTGGCCAGGCGCTTATGCGAGCTACGAAAGCGATACTGTGAGCAATCTTCGCTTGAGTAGACAAACGCATGAGTTGCTAATTGATCTCATTCAGCGATACCGAATGCGAGTAAGTTCTTATGATGCTCGTTCCGTGATCTACATTGCTGACATGACAGAAAAGCATCTGCAACATGTCCTTCGGAGAAGATGCAGCATGGGCTACGGAGGATCGAGGGCAATTCATCTCCATGCTTCGCGATGAGGTGATCAAGAAGCGAAACGTTCTATTCGTAGCAGCTGCCGGGAATGCTGGTAAGTGGGCAAACACTTCTACAGGTAAACGATAGCGGCTGAGATTTCCATACAGGCCCCGCTCTATCAACCATTGGAGCGCCGGCGACCACGTCTGGTATCATATCCGTAGGCGCGTACGAGACTCCAAGTATGCAGAATGCAGAGTACGCCCTCTTGGAAAACGTGCCTGCTGGTCCCTATACTTGGTCTTCTCGTGGTCCGACGTATGATGGTGCGCTATTCACCGTCTATGCGCCTGGTGGTGCGATCACTGGCGTACCACAGTATGCACTGCAAAGAAGCCAGCTTATGAACGGAACATCGTAAGTCATGCGGCTAGAAAACCCCGATTACGAAGCTAAGCTCTGGCGCATGTAGAATGGCGTCGCCCAACGCTTGTGGAGCTATATCAATGGTCCTCTCAGCCTTGAAGGCCGAAGGCATTGCATATACTCCAGCCCGCGTCATCAAGGGCATCGTAGCAACCGCTAAAGACGTAAACGGTAGTCCGAACGTTGGACTGATCCAAGTAGAAGCTCTACATAAATATCTAGTGGACAGCAAGGACCAAGCCGTCCTGGATGCGGACTTCGATATAAGCATTCAGCGTCAAGGTCGACCAGCACCTGATTTCACCAAGCCGTTAGGTCAGCGAGAAGGCATGAGAGGTGTTTATCTCCGCCAGCCTGAAGAAACGAGCAAAGTCTTCGACGCAATATGCTATGTCAAGCCGTCATTTTCGAGTTTTGCCGAGACTGAAAAGATGTATGGCTTGGATCTCAAGCTTGGGCTGGCCAGCACCGACTCGTGGGTGCGCACTCCGGCCTATCTATCCTTAGCATCCTCTGGTAGGTCGTCTGCTATTGCGATCCGCAAGACATGACGACGCTGACAGGTGCCGTACTTTCCTAGGCCGCAATTTCAGTATACGTGTTGATGCTACAAGCTTGGCACCTGGTCTACACTACGCGGAAATCAGAGCATACAATCTCGCCGATCCCGGTCGAGAGATTTTCTCTATCCCCATAACTATATGCAAGCCTGAAGTTATCGCTTCGCCTTCCCACAACTTCAAGGATTGGCACAGCTCCGCAGGCTTCATGGCACGCCGTTACTTGGCTGTCCCGGCTGCTGCCACATGGGCAGAGCTCCGCCTGACTACAAAAGGACACGCGTCTCCAGTCAACCTCTGGGTACATTGCGTCCAGCTGCAGCCGGAAGTTCGACTATCCAAGTCTGAAGATCAATTTATCCTCAGCTGCACAGCTGGCGAAACCGTCTCGAAGCCTATCAAAGTAGTCGGCGGTGTGACTATGGAGATTGTTGCGGTAAGCCTGGCGCCTCTGCTCTTGCGTATATCACCAATCTTTCTTGAATCAGGCGCAATTCTGGAACTCCCTGCCCGAGGCAGACGTCAGCATGGAGATACACTTCCATGGCATCACACTAGATACTGGAAACAGCCTGACTGTCATCGGAGGAGCCGCCCTTCCTCGCTTGCAGGTGTCAAGCGGCATCAGACTAGAAGAATTCAGTCCTGTCGTTTCTTTCGGTGCGCTGAAAATTACATTCAAACAGGATTGTACTGATGTATATCATCTCTACACAGACCGAGTTTCCTCCATCATCCGCCCCTCCGACAGTGCCATCACACCACTTGGCGAGAGAGACGTAATGCCGGATGGGAAACGCCTCTTCCAGCTAGTCAACACATACCCAATCAAGCTGAGCGAGAAACTCAAGGTAACACCAAGCTGGCCGATCATGGACAACTTGTACGACTCTGCATTCTCGGTCCTCACTACCGTCAAAGACCCTCGAGGCAGGATTGTCAAGTTCGCTTCCCTATATGGAAGCGAAGTCGAGCTTGAAAAGGGCGAGTTTACCGTCAGTCTGCAGATGCAGAACAGCGAGTACAAGGTCCTGGAGGGCCTGAAAAGCATGCCAATGACTTTAACTTCTAAACTCCCGGAGAAGGCCGCCAAGCTTAGTCTGACAGTGCATAGAGGTTCGTCCGACATACGGATACAAGGACCTCACTCTGTAAGTTTGCTGACCGCGCTTGGCTCATTGTAGATCACATCGATGCTGTCACTGGAGCAGGCAGCGATGCTTTCAAGAACGCTAAATTACCTTTTGGCGACGTAAGTAAACTTTGCTTATTTCGAGTCTTGGTTAGAATACTTACGAGCAGGGCTTATCCATGCAGAAACGTGCGCTCGTGCTCAATACCAGCTTGGATGGCGATGCAGCCGCACTTTACAAGGTCGCCAAAGCAGGAGACACCCTCTTTGGAAAGCTCAGGCTCGGTGCTGCCTCGTCGAAAGCCGAGGTTGCTCTGTCGTACGTGCTGCCAGCTCAAGCAAAAGAAGATAGCGACGAAGAGAAGGACGAAGACACACCACTTCTGGTCGACTTACAACTTACCATCGTAGACAAGATCAAGGATGAAAGCGAAAAGACCAAGTTCCTGGACCATCTGCTCAAAGACAATAGCAAACACATACCTCTTCTGGTTGCGCGCCTAGAAGCATTGAAAGATGAAGCCTCTGCAAAGGATGTCAACACTGCTGCAGATGCGATCCTAGCACAAATCGACGAGGCCAAGTTGGCTGAGTACTATGGCAAGAAAGCATTGGCGACTCATGAGCAGAAGAAACAAGACAAGAGACTGAAGAAAGAAATGGATACGAAAAAGTCTGCATGGACGCTCGCACACGCGCGTAAGTTGCAGGCCAGCCTAAAGAGCGATGAAGGAAGGGGGCAACAAGACGTGCTCTTTGCAAAGTACCGCCAGTTCATCGAGTCACCAGACAAGGATGAGGAATCCATACTGATCAGTGCCAAGCGGGATATGGAGCATCAGGTAAGCTGTCGTCTCATCGCTCTGGCGGCGGTAAGCTTATGTCTGCTGCGCAGCTCTTTGGCTCCGCTATCAAAGCTCTGTCTAAGCTCATCAAGGAGGGCGTTAGTAAAGACAAGTATAAGGAGGCGACGGATCTACATAAACAGTGCCTGCAGAAACTGAATTGGGCAGCGTTGATAGAGTATGACCAGCGATGGCAGCTGGCCAAGGAGCCGCCCATTACATTCGGGTGGTGATAGTAGCCAGTCATAGATGAAGTACATGGCGCCTTCGTCATCACCGGGAACCTCGAGTGTCGCAAGGGCTAGAAGCCATCAGCTGTTCGGTTTAGGTTTAATCTTCCTTAGAGCAGCATAAGTGTCGTGAGTCAGCAGTCCTGGCAATGTAAGCTTGTCCTCCGGGGCCCCTTGATTTACGAAGTTGCCTGTGCTATTTACAATCTACCTCGAGAGTTTGTGCTCTCTTTCACCGGGCAACTGCAGAATATAGAACCGCTGGCTAAGGCATTAAGAGTGGAATAGCAGCAAAGTGATACGTATGATGAGCATTAGTCGAAGATTTGCGAACGAGCGGCTAGTCAAAGCTGGCAAGCAGGAAAGCCCTGTCCTGTCGACCTGTCATACAGGTCGCGCCGTCACTCGCGCAAGGATTTCGGCTGCCTTCCAGTAGTGCACGATATGCAATGCTGCTGTGTTTCAGTGCAACCTAGCGCGCAAGAAGCCGCTTCCTTCATCCTCATGCAGCTAGATGCACCCTCGATACTGCAGGCAGCTGTTTCTGCTTCTTCTGGCACAAGCTACCCTCTCTCGTATGGACGCAAGCATCATGCACTCGACCTTCCATGATAAGACTTTCATACCTGATGGCCCATTTCCTATGCATGGCCTTGTGGCAAAAGCTGAAACGCAGGTTGCCTCTTTCCTCGCTAAGTATCCAGAGTACGATGGAAGGGGCGTTCGTGTCGCTGTACTCGACATGGGCGTGGATCCTGCAGCGGCTGGCCTGAATGGCAAAGGCAAGATTGTCGACATCATCGATTGCACTGGTAAGTACTCGCTTTAGCCCGCTATTGGCTGCGAGATTCAAGATTGATCGGCAGGCTCTGGCGATATACCGCTGAAAGAAGCACGTCTCATCGGGACTGGTAGCGAGGATCCACCAATCGGCACCGATACTATTCGACTGGCTGGGATTTCCGGTCGGACTCTCATCGTCTCGTCAAGTTGGAGCAACCCTACAAACGTGTGGAAAGTAGGCTTCAAGCGAGCTTACGACCTCTGGCCCGCCGATCTGGTCAAGCGCAGGAGCAGCGAACGGAAGATCGACTGGACTGTCCGACTCGCGCTCTTGGTCAGTGCTGCACAGCAAGAGCTATCAGATTATGATCAGCGCTGCCAGATACCTACGAGCGTCGTGCCAGCCGAGGAGACCGCTACCTCCATTGGCTTATTGACGGCTGACGATACAAAAGCACAACCGACAACGAAGGATAGTAGAATGAACTCGTCAATGGTCAAGAGACTCGACTTGCAAGCCAAGGTAGACTATCTTTTGGCACTCGAGTGGGACGACCCTGGTCCCTTGCTAGACGTGGTCGTCTTCCATGATGGTGACTCGCTACAATATCAGATCTGAGATTTTCCGCTGAATTAACATTGTACAGGCAAAGATTGGCGTGCGGTAGTCGGCGGGGCCGAAGGAGATGGTGCCGAAGATATTGCAAGGGATTTCCAAGGACGCAATCCAGTCTTGGATCTCCGAGATCGTCGACCGATGACTGACTTTCGCAAGGAGAAGCACTATGAACGATTTGGCAGTCAAGATTCTCTGAGCTACTCCGTCAACATTGTCATTAACGGAGATGTCTTGAGGTACCTCGCCGTGCCCTCGACGGAGAACTATTTGTGACGCTGATGCTATTTGCAAAAAGTCTCGCTGTTGTCTCAGGCACACACGGAACTCATGTCGCAGCCATCGTTGGCGGCCACGTCGAGCATGATCCCCAACTGGACGGCGTTGCTGCCGGCGTCGAGATTGTATCTTTGAAGATTGGCGACACGCGTTTAGGCTCGTCAGAGACCACGCAGGCCTTAATGCGAGCCACGAAAGCGATTATGTACGTGCGAGCGCCCTTAAACTTCGCACACTTGGCTGACGCAGTTGTGGTAGCGATACGGAGTGCGAGTATGCTCCCTTCTCTTTTAGCTTGGGGCGCCTTTAACTGATTGGGTCTTTAGTATTTGCAACCTTTCTTACAATGAGGACGCAGCTTGGGGAGCCGAAGATCGCGGGCAATTTATTGCGATGTTACGAGACGAAGTGATCAAGAGGCGCAATGTACTATTCGTAGCGTCTGCTGGTAATGCAGGTGAGCCAAATTCTACATCATGTCAGTTCTCACAAAATCTGAATTTTGATGGCAGGGCCGGCTCTGTCGACAGTCGGTGCACCCGCTACAACCTCTGGGATTATATCTGTCGAGGCATACGCTTCAGCAGACATGCAAGATGCACAATATTCTCTCTTGGAGGCTGTCCCTGCTGGACCTTATACTTGGTCTTCGCGTGGACCACTCTTTAATGGTGCTAATGAGTTCATATACGCTCCTGGTGGTGCATTCGCGGCGGTGCCTCGTTATTCTCTACAGAAGAACCAGCATATGGACGGTACATCGTGAGTCTCGCGTAGTTTCCGATAGTGATTACAAGCTGACATATCAGATAGGATGGCGGCTCCTCAGGTCTGCGGGGCTATAGCTCTGGTACTATCAGCTTTGAAAGCCCAAGGCATTTCATATTCTCCTTCTCGCATCATGAAGGGTCTTCAAGCAACGGCCAAGGATGTTAACGATATACTTGGCGTCGGTTTGATACAAGTAGAAGCACTGTATGACTACCTTCTCGAGAGTAAGGAGCAAGAAGTCCTGGATGCAGACTTTGACATCAGCATTAAGCGACGGGCCGGACCTGCTCTTGACTTCGCAAAGCCTCTGGGCCAGCGAGAAGGCATGCGTGGCATCTATCTACGACAGCACGAAGATACGAATCAAATTCACCACGCGACATGCCACGTCAAGCCGTCCCTCTCAGGAATCTTTGATGCTCGAAAAATGTATGACTTGGATATCAAGCTGGGGTTGAGGACTACTGAGGCGTGGGTGCGCGCTCCTCTTTACCTATCCTTGGCATCTGCTGGTAAGGGTCGACACTGCCGGATTTTACCAGTATGCAGCTGATCCGACTGTAATTTGCCAAGGCCGAAGCTTCGATATACGGGTCGATCCTACTGGTCTGAAAGCAGGCTTGCACTATGCTGAAGTTAGAGCATACGATCTTGCCGACCCTGGCCGCCTGATCTTCACCATCCCTGTGACGGTATGCAAACCCCTAGCTATCGCTTCACCTTCCCACACTTTTGCGAATTGGCATAGCTCGGCCGGACATACTGAGCGATGGTATCTGGCTGTGCCATCAGCAGCTACTTGGGCAGAGTTCCGCTTGACAACGCATAATCACACATCCCCGGTGGATCTCTGGCTCCATTCTGTGCAGCTGCAACCTCAAGTCCGTTTGTCGAAGACCGAAAATCGGTTTGTCCTAAGTTGCACAGCTGGCGAAACCCTTTCAAAGCAGGTCAAAGTAGTCGGCGGAGTGACTTTAGAAGTTGTCGCGGTAAGCTGTGTGCTGGTTCAACAACGAGCTCTACTCAATTTTTTTTTTTGAGATTAGGCTCAATTTTGGAATTCTCTGCCAAATGCAGAGATCAGCATGGAAGTACACTTTCATGGAATTAAGCTTGATACTGGAAACAGCTTGACTGTTATTGGAGGAGGTGCACTCCCTCGCTTGCAGGTCTCGAGCGGCATCAGGCTAGAGGAGGTTTGTCCCAGCGTCTCTTTCGGTAAGTGCGGAACCAATCTCATCTCGTATCGCTCTGAGCATCTGGTCCCCTCAGACCGAGTCTGCTCACTTGTCCGGCCTTCTGAAAGCAAGATGACACCGCTTGGCGACCGAGACATCATGCCAGACGGGAAACGACTCTTCCAGCTAGTTAACACATACACTATCAAGATCAGCGAGGCCTGCAATATAACGATGACTTGGCCTGTCATGGATAATCTATACGATTCGGCTTTCTCTGTCCTCAGTCGTCTTCAAGATTCGCGAGGTCAAATCATCAAGTTCGGCAGGCTATTCCTCCATGATGTCCCAGTCAAGCAAGGGCAATATTCCGTCCAGATACAGCTTCAGCATACAGATATGAGCACTCTTCATCGCGTTCAGGGTATGGCGATGACCCTAAGCAGCACTCTTCCGGAAAGAGCTGCAGGCGTGAGCTTGTCAGTACAAAGAGGCAAGTGAATGTGCTTCTGAAATGCGGGCGCCGATCTCATTACTTGATTCAGACCACATCGATGCTCTGCTGCTAAAGACCGATTATCCAGCGGGTGTCCAGCTTGCCAGAGGAGAGGTGGGTAGCTCGTCAAGATCAGTTCTGGAAAGCAACTAAAAACGTCACAGCGACTGTCTCTGGTCCTAGGCACAGAGCTGCAAGGCGATACAGCAGCCATCTATGGCGTGGCCACAGCAGGAGATTTCTTGTCTGGCACCCTCAGACTGGGTTCTGCCTCGTCGAAAGCCGGAGTTGCTCTGTCATACGTTCTGCCAGCTCAAGAAAAGGAAGATAACGATGAGGAGAAGGACCAAGGCACACCACTTCTGGTTGACCTGCAACTGACCATCGTGGACAAGATCAAGGACGATAGCGAAAAGACCAAGTTCCTTGACAATCTCCTCACAGACAATAGCAAACACATACCTCTTCTGGTTGCTCGCCTAGATGCATTGAAGGATGAAGCATCTGCTAAGGATGTCAACAGTGCTGCAGATGCGATACTAGCCCAAATCGACGAGGCCAAGTTGGCTGAGTACTACGGCAAGAAAGCATTGGCGACTCATGAGCAGAAGAAACAAGACAAGCGACTGAAGAAAGAAATGGATACGAAAAAGTCTGCCTGGACGGTCGCACACGCGCGTAAATTGAAGGCCAGCCTAAAGAGCGATGAAGGCAGGGGGCAACAAGACGCACTCTTTGCAAAGTACCGCCAGTTTATCGAGTCGCCAGACAAGGATGAGGAATTCATACTGATCAGTGCCAAGCGGGATATGGAGCGTCAGGTAAGCTGTACTCTCGTCGCTGAGACGGCTGCCAACTTATGTCTGCTTTACAGCACTATGGCTCCGCTATCAAAGCCCTCTCTAAGCTCATCAAGGACGGCATCAGCAAAGACAAATACAAGGAAGGCACGGATCTACATAAGCAGTGCCTGCAGAAACTGAATTGGGCAGCATTGATAGAGTATGAACAGCGCTGGCAGCTGGCTAAGGAGCCGCCCATTACATTCGGGTGGTGATAGCACCCAGTCATCGATGCAGTACAGGACGTTCTTCCCTATTATCACCGTTGTGGTTTCTGCCTTGGATATCGCGCGATTTGTCGACCTGTCACGCGCAATCTAGAGAGCCGCGAGCACAAGTATCTGGATAATTGTATATATATGCTTATTTCTGATTGTCCTGGGAACGCTCGTCTAGCTCTTTTGGTGTTAGTCGATGCTTTTTCTCTCCGAAGTTGACGTTTAAATCTGACCCTCCCTCGTATTACAGGTAGTGGTTTGCATTCACGCTTCGGATGAACGCGTATCTGCGTGAGGTCCCCGGTTCGAAGTGAGCCGTCATTACATGTTTCGTGATGAAGAAAGCCTCTAACGAGTACGCACGCAGCCCGGGAAAGAGCCCTGCGAAAGTAACCTTTTTTGCGCTAATGGAGGTCTTGCATATTTTTTTGGGACGGGCAGCATGCATACAAGGAAGTCAGGAGATGCCTACGAAGGTATAGCATACGGCATGACTTCGACAGGAACAGCTCTCTGATAGTCAAAGCTATTGCGAAAGATATTCAGCTTTTTGCAGAAATACGTACACAAAGACCTGAGAGCTGTAGATGATAGGAAGTATATACCAACAGATAGAAAACTTGACATTGGAAGCCCCTAGAGACATTCGCTATCGATGGAAGGATGTTTGGATTCCAAGCACTCGCAGCGCCTTGTCTCTTTCGCCGGGTAGCAGGAGCGGCGCATCCTGCGCACCAGGGTGTAACTACTATTGCTAGATATTTCTCACATTTTATGCTTGCAAGCTGGATTCACCTTGTTCCTGGCTTTCGCGCCGATTTTTTTCCAAGAATTTTCATGCAAGTTGGAAGTTTTCTCGAGGAGGCCAAGTTTGCAGGAGAACCAGCTAGCTAGACTGCAAGACCATCAAGAAAGTGTGAGTATACCGAAGATACGACATCTACGTCTACGGTACAACAATCAGCTTATACTTCTGCTTTCCTCTTTCTGCTCTCTCTTTCGAACGAACTCCAGCCGACAAGATGTAGGGGTTACGAGCACGCAGACGCAAAGCAAATGTGCTAACAAGGATGCATCTACTCGTAGGGGATACGATCATGGGGATAAGAACCCCCACCCCAAGAATGGCAACAGAAGTGCGCCAAAGTCGCAGGATCCCTATCTCCTCCTCCTCGTCAAGGTGAATTTGTGCAGCAAGATGAGGAGTTATCGTAGGACAGCAATGCTAATACATACATGATATGATGCACGCAGCTCTACCGCTTCCTCGCTCGACGAACCGACAGCAGCTTCAACAAGGTCATCCTGAAGCGACTATTTCAAAGCCGATCCAACAGACCACCCGTATCCGTATCGCGCATCTCTCGAGAGGTGACACACCGCAAAGCCGACCCTACCAAGCAGACCGTCGTTGTCGTTGGAACCATCACCGATGATGCACGATTGATCAACCTCGAGCAGAAATTGTCGATCGCTGCTCTCAGATTCACAAAGACTGCAAAGCAAAGAATTGAGGCTGCTGGTGGAGAATGCTTGACGCTGGACAAACTCGCTCTTAGAGCACCAAAAGGAAGCAACACCATCCTCCTTAGAGGACCAAAGCACGCAAGAGAGGTCTACAAGCACTTCGGCGCTGGACCCCACACCGTGCGTGCTGTCGTTGGAAGGAAGCGATACAGCGTATTGACCGTCTTTGTCATCTGCAGAACAAGAAGCCGTACGTTATTTCGAAGGGACGCAAGTTCGAGAAGGCTCGTGGTCGCAGAAAGAGCAGAGGTACATCCAACATCCCTTGCTTTGCGCAAGTTCGAATGCTAATCTGCCGTTTTACCTACAGGTTTCAAGGCCAACTAAGCGTGAGATGGAGGTGCAGGAACGTTCGCTTAGGAGACTGGATAGAGTGTGCTATGAGGCCTCCATACACCAGCTACATCAATTACTATCGTCTCCTACCCGAGCATCTTTCAATGCCGTTCTGCACTCGCTTATGCAGCTTCTCCACTACCGTTGTATCTTTTTCTGCTCCATGGGAATTGAAGGCGGTTTCTCTCTACACACTATGACCCAGTGGTATTCGCCGTCTACTACTTGCGTCTGACGATGTCATTCTTGGCCGCGTTGAGGTCGGGCTTCATCGGAAACGGAAAGACTCGCCTTTCCTGCGTATGAACAGTTCTGCCCTTGAAAAAGTGATGGAATATTTACAGACCTTTTCTTCTCTTGTTTCTTAAGTACAAGATCTTTCTCCTTACACGCACTCCTCACAAAACAAAACATGACCGCTGCCATCGCAATTGCGTTCAGCATTACCGACCCTGTCAATACTTCCATCTCAACGCCTGCCGTCACAGATGAGGACATCACACAGTTCGTGAAGACACACTGCAAGTCGAAGCGCCTTGGTCCCTGGCGCGAAGCTCAGATCTTGAAGTCGGCATTGAAGGATGAGCCTCCTGCACCACCCGGCTTTGATGTGCGTCTGACGGAGCCTGATGAAGCTTCAACGTACTGAGACAATCCTCCATGTTCTAGGAATGCTGTGGAAATGCTTGTACTCCCTGCGTAAAGGATCTATGGCGGGAAGAATATAATATCTGGCGAAACGCGCGTGGTCTACCCAAAGTAACCGTTCCTACGAAGAAACAGCTGGAGTTCTAGGAAGCTGTCAGGCATTGTCCCTTTATCTCTCCTCCGCTCGGCAGCTTTCTGGCCAAGCGATATCCTAGGCCAAGCTATTCCATTCTTCTTCATCACGCTGGTCACAAGCCCTCAAAGGACCTGAACCCCTCCTACGTCTGCGAGTTGGCTTAGAGTACGGGCGGGCTCCCTTGAGATCCGGCACGACCTCGCAAACGGCGGCATGCTGTCGTAGCAACTTTTTTTTTTCCAAGGATGGCTAGGAATCCGGATGAGCCTCGCCATGCTTCGCGTAAACGCAGAGACGAGCCAGCTTTGCGGAGAATTGCGA
Organism: Erythrobasidium hasegawianum; assembly: GCA_001972285.1. Taxonomy (NCBI): domain Eukaryota; kingdom Fungi; phylum Basidiomycota; class Cystobasidiomycetes; order Erythrobasidiales; family Erythrobasidiaceae; genus Erythrobasidium; species Erythrobasidium hasegawianum. The sequence continues at coordinate 2,657,363 of BCII01000002.1, read as the reverse complement.
GGAAGCCTCGCTGGGAAGGAGCGCGTGACGCATAGAAGCAATATCGAGATACCCAGATCTTGGGCGCCGTCCGCCGTGACGGCTTGCTCCTTCAAACGTCATTCGACGCATACCTCATTTTCACTATGGACGGCCATCCTTATCGAGACGTAGCCGGAAATGCAGCTAATTGCAAGGACCAGTCAGGAAGAGGTGGCCCCAACGTAGCCGCGCGGGCAGACGGGAGGACATGTGCAGGCTCATCATGAGAAGAGTCGTAGCGGAGTTGGCTCCTAGGAAGGACGACCCGAGACAGACACGATAGGATCCCAAAGTATCGGAAGGGTGTCTCAGGGCCAGGAAGAAACGGCGCCGACCGCTCAACATGGATACTAAGGTCTTGTTGAGGCTACGTTAGGATAAGGATCACGCTTTGACTGCTCGTAATCGAATTGGGCCTTTGATGTCTTGAAGAGCTGCAGCTTGCACCGCTTCGCCCTTCTGCGTCACTTCAAGCAGTCCTTCACTTCTCATCTGCCATGCAGCTTGTCTGATAGGATCCATTACTTCGCGCCAGTCTTTGCAACCGATCTTCTCCAATTCGGTACTCGATAGAGCTCTCGCTACTTCAGACGGACAGCATGTTTTTGGATATTCGCGCTTGCTGACCATGTCTGTAATCTTGCTGCGAACCAGTTGCTCCGATTCGCCAACCATTTTGCGACAATAGAGAGTCGCCAGGAGTCAGAAGCTGTCAACTTTGCTTTTCTGACTTCTCCAACTCACAAATGGCCGACAATCCGTATCTGGCGCATCTTCCCAGCTCAAGCTCCCTCAAGAAGGTCGCTGCTGTCAACGGCAATGGCACAAGTAACGGCGCATCATCGTCGTATAGCTCTGGCAATGGCGGCGCCTTGGATGGATTTATCCCTAGAAAAGTCGGCGGCGCGCAATGCCTCAAAGCGATGGTCAGTTCTCAGATTCAGAAGTGGATACAACAGGCACAGCGTCGTCTGAATGCGATTTACGCTCCAGGAAAACTCGATAAACCCTTTCAATGGCAAGCCATACTCGCAGAAGTACAAGGACATCATGGCAAAGAGGAAGGACTTGCCTGTACACCAGCAGATGGGTGAGTTAGACCTATCTACGATGAAGCCAGAGCAGCCGTCTGACCCTCCTTGTGTGCTTTTTCCAGACGAGTTTTTCCAGATCTTCAATCACAACCAGATCACCGTCATGGTAGGAGAGACTGGCTCTGGCAAGACTACGCAGTATGTTACGATGGCCAAAGCTAGAGCTCGTGCTGACCAATTATCACCAGAATACCGCAATATGCAGTCTATTCCGATCTTCCACACCTTCGCCGCAAGCAAGTTGCATGTACGCAACCAAGAAGAGTAGCTGCAATGTCTGTTGCGAAACGTGTGGCAGACGAGATGGACGTGCAACTAGGAGAAGAAGTCGGTTACTCTATCCGATTTGAAGACGCTACTTCTTCCAAGACTTTTCTCAAGTACATGACGGATGGTATGCTGTTACGAGAAGCCATGAACGACCACTCTCTGGAAAGATATTCCACGGTCATTCTGGATGAGGCACACGAACGTACGCTCGCAACGGATATTCTGATGGGTCTGCTCAAGGAGATTGCACGGAAGCGCAAAGATCTGAAGATCATCGTCATGAGTGCTACTCTGGATGCAGAGAAGTTTCAGCGCTATTTCGGCGACAGCGAGACAGGGACAGTCGCGCCGCTTCTCAAAGTTCCAGGTCGTACTTTCGAAGTCGAGATCTTCTACGTACCGGAGCCAGAACCGGATTATCTGGAGGCAGCCATCAGGACAGTGCTCATGGTGCATCAAGTTGAAGCCGAAGGAGATGTGTTACTGTTCTTGACAGGAGAAGAAGAGATTGAGGATGCATGTCGCAAGATCCAAGCAGAGGCTGAAAATCTACAGATGTCGTCAAACCTCGTCGGGCCTCTCCGTGCCGTGCCTCTATATTCTTCTTTACCGCCTCAACAGCAACAGCGTATTTTCGATCCTCCACCACCTCCAGCCTACCCAGGCGGTCCAGCAGGCCGCAAGGTCGTCATCTCCACCAACATCGCAGAAACCTCTCTTACAATCGACGGTATCGTCTACGTTGTGGATCCCGGGTTCTCGAAGCAGAAGATCTATAATCCTCGAATCCGAGTAGAATCGCTGCTCGTGTCGCCCATCTCAAAAGCTTCAGCACAACAAAGAGCAGGACGTGCAGGGCGTACAAAGCCAGGAAAAGCGTACCGCTTGTACACCGAAGCAGACTTTGTCAAAGAACTGGAGGAACAGACATATCCCGAGATCTTGAGGAGTAATCTGGCTTCGGTGGTTCTCGAGCTCAAGAAGTTGGGCATCGACGATTTGGTGCACTTCGATTACATGGACCCTCCTGCGCCAGAGACGGTTATGCGAGCGCTGGAACTGCTCAACTACCTAAGGGCGTTCGACGACGAAGGCAGTCAGTTGTCCCTCTCTGCTACACCGGCTCTCGCTTTTGCTGATGTTCCGACCTCTCCATTCGTAGATCTCACGCCGCTCGGAGCTATGATGGCCGAGTTCCCGTTAGATCCACAATTGGCCAAGATGCTCATCTGCTCGCCCGAGTTCAAGTGCAGTAACGAGATCTTGAGCATAGCGGCCATGCTGTCAGCGCCGAACGTCTTCATCCGCCCCAACAGTCAAAGGAAGGAGGCCGATGAGGCGAAGGCGCAATTCACGCATCCAGACGGCGATCACCTCACTATGTTGAATGTCTATCATGCATACAAGACTAGTAAGTCGACAATGGATGCAGCTCATATGGCAGCAGGCTGATACTCCATTGCAGACCCGGATGCAAATTGGTGCTGGAAGAACTACCTTTCGTTCCGAGCTTTGCAACAAGCAGACAATGTTCGCGCTCAGCTGAAGCGAACGATGGAGCGATTCGATCTCGACCTCATCTCGACCGACTTCAACGACAAGAAGTACTACACGCAGATCAGACAAGTGATCGCCGCTTCCTTCTTCATGCAATGTGCACATCGAGAAGGCGAAAAGAACTCGTACATGACCTTAAAGGACAACCAAGTCGTGTCGCTTCATCCTTCCTGCGGTCTAGATACGAACCCAGAATGGGTCATCTACCACGAGTTCGTCCTCACGTCCCGCAACTACATTCGAACAGTTACGGAAGTCAAAGCGGAATGGATGCTCGATTTTGCACCTGTCTACTTTGATGTCACGAACTGGCCGGAGGGCTCGGCTAAGCGAGAGCTCTTGCGGATTATGAACAAGCAGGCTTCGAAGAGGGGAGGTGATGTGGATGGTGAAGGCGGTGCAAAGAAGAAGCGCAAGAAGGACAAGAAGGCAGCATAGATTGCATGTCAGTGCTAGAATCGTTTGTCGTGACTTCCTTATTTTTCTCTGTTGTCATCATGGGTTATAAAGCTGAAGGAAATGCACCTGATCGTTCGCACTCGCTGATAGTGTATAACCTGACAGCTTGACCTCGAAAAGCTGCAAAACACATAGCACCTGACATCTTTGCCTCTTACGCATAGATTCGGCCGAGAATATGCAAGGCTCGCAACAAACCAGCGCAAGCACCAGTGCTTCTCAGAATGACAGAGAATCAGCAGAGGCTCTTCGCCAAGTAGCGTCGGCTTTACTGCAGCAAGCTTGCCAATTCCTCGAGCAGGTCATCAGTAGGGACGATGGCATAAAGTGAAGCGACATCGGAGCGAGCGGATAGCATAGAATAGTATACTTATGCTTTGAAATGCAGGATCATGACCCACGAATCGCAATACATACCGGGCAGCACCATCGGGAAACATCTCCGGCACTCGCTAGATCACTATCGGCTGCTCATAGACGCTGCATCGTCAAGCAAAACAAAGAATACACCTCTGGATCTCAACTATGACATTCGTGTGCGCTTGCTGGACATGGAAACAGACCCCCAAGCTGCCCTGGACGTCTTCCGTAGCATGGATCAGCAACTGGATAGAGTCGTGTCCAGGACCTCCCTCGACAAGCAAATACGCCTCACTGCACTTACTCCTCATCACCAAGAATTTGACACCTCATTTGGACGCGAGGTGAGCAGGATTTTCTCTGTTTGTTTGGGCACCACGTTGATTTGGTACTGCAGCTATGGTTCGTTGCTTTACATGCTATCCATCACTTCAGTCTCCTCAAAGTCATAGCGACAGGAGAGCTTGGTATGGAACTCTCTCCAACCTTTGGTGTCGCGCCGAGCACTCTGGCCTTCCGGGAAGTGTCAAAGGCCAAGGATACCGATAACATGTCGCCAGCAGAGATGGAACGAAGTGCAGAAAAGGCAGCGGGAAAGGTGAAGCTGTGATTCGTGCTCATCGATCACAGGCTTATTGGAGGGGTACATGCGAGTGCTGAATGTACATTCGGCCTCAAGCTACATCTCGATCTACATGACGACATGGGCACGGCCGGTGGAGGAAGATGAGAGTACAGCAGCTAGGCTGAGAGACCATTTGGACTCTCACTGGCGTGGCGGCTCGCATAGGATAGCCATGAAGAAGTCGTGCATCGCTCTGCGATGGATGATAGCTCTAGCCCAAGTTTCGATCTGTTATATTGTCGATGTACATCCCAATAGCAACGATTTTCTCTGCCCGTCCGAGGAATCGCCAACTGACACATCATGCGAGAATACTCCCGCGCATCAGCAGGGATACCATCGTCTTGATAGACATGTCGATACCCTTTTCTGACGTTTGGTCTGAGCCGACCCTTCACTCTGCATTTCTGATTCCTGCCAACTCGAAACTTTCCCTTGAAAAAACCCAGAAAATGTCGAGCTACGACGCAGGAGCGCCCACTTCAGGCGGTGAAGGTAACGGATACGAAAGACAGCGCTCGCCAGCTGCCGAAAGACAAGGCGAAGACGAGTTTGGCAGAGAAGCTGGAGGTGCGCCAGGCAGCCCAGCTGGAAGAGACGGCGACCGCGAGCGGGAGCGAGAGCGTGAACGCAGCCCAGATGACAGACGAAGGGAGCGAGATGCTTCACCTCGAAGAAGGCCCCCTCCTCCTCCTCCCGGCAGAAACGTCAGTCCAAAATTCCCATTCCTCTTCCCGCCATGTCTGGAATCGACGATGTCCTGACAAAAATGTTGCATCCTTACTGACGCTTAGCCACGTTTCCAGCAAGAGGCACCTCCTTCGAATGTTCTGGGATGCTTCGGCCTCTCTATCAGGACAAGGGATGTCGACCTCGAGGACGAGTTTGCTCGTTACGGCAAAGTCGAGAAGGCCGTAGTCGTCTACGACCAGAGAGTCAGTCTACGTCATTGCTGTATGCACACAAACCCTGCTAACGTCTATGTCTTTGCAGTCCGAGCGTTCTCGCGGATTCGGCTTCGTCACAATGGCCACCGAGGAGGATGCCAAACTGTGCATTGAGAAGCTCAACGGCATCGTGCGTCAAAATTGTCTGCATCTGCAACAATAAGAGCTGACGAGGCGTCCTGTACAGGAGCTACACGGCCGAAACATCCGAGTAGCTTTCTCTCAGACTCAAAAGCCCCATCAATCTACACCAGGTGAATACATGGGCTTCAAGACTCAAAGCACCGGAGGCGGTGGTGGTCGAAGATTCGATGACCGAGGCCCACCTCCCCGTCGTGATGACCGCGACAGATACAGACGCGATGACCGCGATGGCGGTAGATTCGGAGGACGAGGCGGTGGATACGGTGGAGGAAGAGACAGAGATTACGATCGAGGCGGTGATGACCGAGACTACCGAAGAAGGGACGACTACGACGATAGAAGACGCAGAGACGACTCGCCTCCCAGAAGACGCGATGACAGGGACTATGATGGGTACGATCGCTACGACAGATACTGAGCCCGACGAGCTGCACATGCCCTTGCAAGCTTGTCACAAAGTCACCCAAGGGTATGTGTCAATGATCCACTTTATTTGATGCATCCATCTGTTTACTATGCAGAAAACAAGACTGATTTCAACACAAAAGCAGACTCAAGAATGTGTGAAACGCTCGATCTCTGTATTCCCTCTCTCAATGCTTGATTCTGGATGCTAGGTATCGGTAGACGGAAGAAGGAAAACGCCGCTCTTGGAGAAGAGGACAAGATTTCATAGCTCGTAGACTCTCTTCAGAAGGAAGTGGACTCTGTGCCATGTTGAGACTTTTCGACTGTCTAGCTTTCAAGGTAAACCTCTCCCTCTATTTCTACATACAGACTGCAAGTCCCCAACTTCACCTAAAAGCCTCAACTTCCTTCAATGTGCTACTTTTGTAAACCTAAAGTCCCAAAGTCTCTCCCCCTCCAATTTTGTCAAGTTGTCAATTCAAGCTTTTATACTCCAAGTGCCCTTGCAGGCTCAGACAAGTGCACGGAGGCAAGTCTGTATCGACTCGGGCCGCAAGCTGAAGACTTGGCGAAGAACGCGTTTGCCGTATATCGCATCAGCCTGCTTGGGGTCCCGCTGGGCAGATCATCACTCCGCTGCAAGGGCAGCGGTCTCCCGCTGCAAAGCTTCAAGCCATGAAGTCGCCGTCCTATCGTGCCACAAAACTTGGATTGCGTCCATCGAAGCTGAAAAGCAAGATCCACCAGAAGCCCTTGCCTCCGGACAAAGCCCAGACTGCTGGCGATAGCACGCCTCTGTTCCTCACAGAATATCAGATATTCAACGCTGTCCCATGGCTGAGCAACACAGCCGCGGATCATGGCACTCTTCACCGTAATCGCTCCTTCAAGGTCAATTCAACTCTGAGCACATTTGTAGCAAACTTTCAAATTGACGCAAAGCTATCCGATGTGAAGCCTTCATCAGAACTTGAACCGTCTAACCTCAACGACCGAGAAGCCGGGACTACAAGCCAAATCAAGCTCCGAGGTGAGTCTGGGACAAGCTGTTCTCCTTTGAAGAACGCTGCAAGTGCGATGATCTGTGCCGTGTACGTGTGCCTTTTCTGCTTTGTGCTTTTTCGAGTGCAATGCAGACGAGTGTCGCTTTTCGCTTAGGGCAGACTGTCCTTTGTGTTCTATTAGATTGTTGCGTGTCAGTCTTGATGTTTGTGTCTCTTTATGAGATCGCAAACAGTTTCCCAAAGTCCTGTTTACCCCTGGCCCTCCGCCCTGAATTCCACCTCCTTTCGTCCTTTCCCTTTTTCACGTCTATTTATTTGTTTTTCATCTTTCCTCTTCTTCTTCTCACTTCCCTCCCGAAAGATCTTCAGACAGAAATGTCAACGCAACCCCTCCAGATTCGCAAACGACCCAAGTCGCGCACCCTCGTGCAGGGCGTGCCTCAAGGCCCAGCTTCGCCCGTAGCTCCGCAGCTACGGAAAGCGACGAGCATGCAAAGCGTCAAACCTGGATACAGACAGCAAGGTAATGCTACCGAAACGCGCTGCAGCAGCAATGATGAGCGCTGATCCATTTTGACGCTCGACAGACAGTAGCACTCCCATGAATCACGGCAGTTTAGGGCCGCCTGCGATCCTCGACAGAGCCTTCTCTCCTGCTCCGTCAACCTCCGCTTCTCTACGTAGGAATGCATTCAGTCGGCTCTTCAGGAGGAGGCAATCGCGCGTGGACATCCTTGGTCCGCCCTCTGAGCAGGAACCGTCAGCATCTCCTAATCTTGCGAAACCGCAAAAGCTGCTTGGCGAGGTATATCTGCAGCAGGACGAGCTGCCTCAAATTCGCAGAGTCAGAAGCAAGCGGTCATTTCCTGCTCTCTCGGCGCTCTTTCGAGGTGGGAGACAGCCAGATACAAGACATGAAAAGTATGGATCTTCCCCTCTTCCTGGTCCCACTGTCGAAGCGGAAGAAGAACCGATCCTACGCTCTCCGCTGCCGAGGGAGATGACCAAGTCTCCATCCATGAGCATGCTTTATCAGGCAGCTCAGCAAGACATCTCCGACATAATGGCGGAGTCCTCGTACATGCCTGTTCCAGGCAATCGTCGCTCTCTGATAGTCCCTCCTTCACCTTCTCCCAATCGATGTCGTTCTACCCCAGATCTATATTCGCACTCAAGGATCGGCTCGATGCCATCTTCGCCCGTGACAAGCCGTCTGCCTGGTCCTCAGGCAACGTATCCGCGACATAGCACGTATGCGAATCGGGTACATCCATCTCTTCCCACGCCTTCCATCAAATCTCCTACTTCATTACGAGATGCATCTATGGAAGCGTCTCGCACGAATGCACAGCGACCTCTGAGTCCATCCTTCCGCAAACCCGTTCCGAAACTCCCAGCGGACCTAGCAGAGCCTTCAACCATCAGTGAAAGAGGCCCCGTACGTCTCCGAGAAGCTACCAAATCAAGCCTCCCTTATCTCGAATCTAGGTCCTCTACTCCAAATTCGGCGGCATTGCCTCCCAGCCCTACGCTTCCGCCTCCCGTAGCAGCTGCTGCAGAGCCTACCGCCACTCTACCGACCAGACTTCTCGTCAAGCCAATCAATGTCCGTCCCACCACTGCCGGCACCTTTGGACGTCCCAATACTGGCAATGCGTCTGAAAGGCCAGATACAGCAACAAGCGTACAGTCCAAGAGACCTGCCGATACCAAGGTGTCAGGAAGGTTGCGAAGGATTACAGATTGTGATGACGATGACGAGGAAGAGGTGCCTGATACACCTGCTAGTAAGGGCACCATCATCTCGCTGGACATAGGAGAATACGAAGCGGAGTTGGACAAGCTATCGAGAGACGATAGTGGATATGCCAATCTATCCGATATGGCATATCCAGGAGCGTCAGAGGCGGCTGATAATAGTAGTACCCCTTCAACATCAGGATTTCCTGCAGATTTAACGCCAGATGAGCCTGTATTCGATCTTCGCAAGTCCTTGGCATCGATGGAAAAGCAAGATAGCGTCTCTGTACTCTCGGATCTCGAACGGGATTGGGATCATCGTCTATCTACATGGAGGGATGATTGTTTGGAAGCTCTTGACTCTGCAGACGGACATGCTGCAGAAGATATTCCTGCCGTTCCGGATATACCACAAGAGATGCAGGACAGCACGAGTTCTGTGGCCTCCACAGGAGGCCTGACGAGGACTGGCCAATTATACGATTCTATTATGAAGGAGAGCATGAATAGTTTGGACAGTGGCACTTCGAGCACACAAACTCCACGAGCAGCGGCCAAGAAGAGCGGAAATACCAGGCTTCAAAACATCTTTCTCGACAGATCTCTAGCTTCATCGGGTCTTTCTAGTCAGACAAGCGAGACAAGCCCGAGCAAGAGATCCTACCTCAGCACCGAGTCTCCTCTTGGACGAATCAACGAAGCTCAGAAGTCCAATCCTCTATCAGTTTCTTCCCAATTTGACTGGATATCCAAAGCTCCTACACCGCTAGTCACAAAACAAGTCTTCGATGCCGATACGAACCAAGGCAATAAGCTAATTTCTGAGAAAGAGGATCCCTATGCCTCGTCGTACTTCCCGCCTTACGAGACATTGTTGCCAAAGAATGCAGCGCCGGCGACTCCGCCGAGGTTGAGTCCTGCTTCGAGCAATCCCATGCTTACGCCCCTCTTTGGGCCTGACAAGCCGAGGTCAGAAGGAGGGACAAGTGATGTCAGTAGAGTACCCAGAAGTAGCCATAGTAGCCTTTATGATCATGCGAAGACTAGAACTGGACCAGCGGACTCGAAGATGAAAGCGCTGGAAGAGGAGAACAAGCAGCTGCGTAGAATGCTTGATATCCTAGTTCGACGAAATGGCAGTAGCGATTAGATGAAATTAGACAATCACGCGTTAGCATAGCTTAGCCATCGAGTTAGTACAGAAGGGTCTCTGTTTTGAGGATCTCTACGACGGATTTTGTGCTTGAAATCGTGATTGTGTAGTATATGGTTTAGGTTTTCTTAGCTGCTGCTACAATATGCTTTAAAGCCTGGATCTGCTATTGCTCAACTTTGACATCTTTTTCTCTGAATTTGCTGCGGCGATACATCCTCACTTTTTATCGTCCTTCATGCCCTTCTGGACCCATGCGGCCGACTGTTTGGCATGGTTGTCTGCTTCTTCAGCGTACTTTGTCTCGAAGTCTGGGTCGAGAAGCTTGTCTAGCAGGTCGTTGTGAGTGGGTACGTCCTGGTGAGACACATCAGCATGGATATACAAATCAAGTAGGCTGAGGGATGGGAAGAGCTTACGAGACCCTTCTTGACGGCCTCACGAGCGTAGATCCTGTCTTGCCAGGCCTGGACGTTCTTTGGCTTGTCCGAGTTCTTGACGCCTGGTGCCAAGTTACATCATTCTACAAAGCCTTATACCTTCTGAACAAATTGGACTCACCAGCCCATTGTGACCAGAAGACCCAGGATACACACTTGATGTCGGCGATAGAGTATTTGCCTTTACCCTCTCCGACTAAGAAGTCCTTTCCTTCTAGTTGCCTGTCGAGGACCTTGTACAGTCTGATAGTCTCGTTTACGTATCGGTCGATGCCATACTGGATCTTCTCGGGTGCATAGCGGTTGAAGTGATTGGCTTGGCCTGAAGAATCGCTTAATCACGGATATATGGTGCAGAGTATGGGAAGATGCCTACCTTGCATGGGTCCAATACCACCGTGAGCGAAAAACATCCACTGGATAATCTCGCTCTCTCGGTCGGACTGTCCTCTGAAATGGAAGTGTCCCTCAGGATCATAGTCTGTACAGCTCGGACGGATCAGCTTCTGACGTGAATAGACGTAGAATTTCACGCACGGACGACCAGATACTGTAGGATGGCGGATGTCTCAAAGACTGCGAAGTCATTGCGGTTGGGATCGACGATAGCAGGGATGCGGCCGCTGAACAAAACCGTCAGCATGGATTTGTTGGGGACATACATGGCCTGTAACTCACTTGGGGTTGATCTTTAAGAACCAGCTGGACAAGATTGTCGGTTCAGTCAAGTCTCTGTGGTGCCGGAGGAAGTAAGTGGGATCGGACATACTCCTCCTTCTGCTCGTTCTTGCTGAAGCTGATTGCGATCGCTTCATAGTCAAAGTCCTTGTAGACTGCTTTGAGCTCTTCGAGCAGGATGGATGCGACTACGCCGTTAGGGGTACCTGTCATCGACCTCTCAGCCGGGAATGTCGACATCGGAGCATCGTTGGTCGCGCACCGACGGCTGGTTAGCAGGAGGAGAGTGATGTGTGATGTTAGTAGGAGTATTGGAGTCCATCAGTATCTTAGCGGCCAATCTCACTGTATCTGCAACATCGAAAAGTGTCAGCTTTCTTGACATCCCTCGGCAGGGATCCCATGACGCGCTTACAGCTTGATGGGCTTTCTGGGTTCTACTGCGCCAGACATGGTGTTATACTCTTCTAGACAGTGCTTTACAGAGTGTTATGCAAGTGTTTAAAGGTTGCGTAAGGATCGGCTATTGATGACACTCAGTCAGTCTCCGCTCTCCCTCGCATAATATAAGCTCAAGGGTCAGGTGCCTTTACCCGAGTGTTACCCAGGTCTATCACTTCGCCTTTACTCCGATGCTACTGCGCTCAACACTCTCAGCAAGGCGCATCATCCCAGCATACATCAGCACCATCAGCAGCTTCAGAATGGCTTCAACGCTCAAGGTGGGCTCTGACTGAGGAGATTCAAGGCTTGAATATGGTCTGAAATTCTCGGCAGCTCAACGATACAGGCCTCTGGAAGGAGCAGGGCTACATCGAGGGCAAATGGATCAAAGCAAGCTCGGGAGAGACGTTCGCCGTCACTGGTGCGAGCGTCACACTGACTCTGGAAAGCTGCTTTCAAGCTAAGTAAGAGACGCCGCAGACCCCTCCAATGGCAAAGAGATAGGTCAATGCCCAGAGATGGGCGTACAAGAGACCCGGCAGGCTATAGAAGCCGCCCACAAAGCATTCAAGACATGGTCCAAAACAACAGCAAGAGAGCGACACGATCTGATGCTCAAGCTGTTCAAGCTAATGACAGACAACGCAAGTGACCTCGCCCAGATATGCACACTCGAGAATGGCAAACCTCTGGCAGACTCGAAGGGAGAAGTCACCTACTCTGCGAGCTTCATAGAGTGGTTTGCCGGAGATGCTATGAGAGATACGGGCGACATCATCCCTCACCCAATGAAGAACATCAGGTCTGTAGTCATCAAGCAGCCCATCGGACCATGCGGTATCATTACGTAGGTTTCTCTCGTTCCAGGCCTTGAGAAATATTCAAGGACTGACAATCTGGAATGTTCACAGACCTTGGAACTTTCCCGTACGCGTGGCCGACCATTCAATGCAGATTCAGGCTGACCTGGGTATTTCTGAAGTCCGCCATGGCAGGCAGAAAACTGGGAGCGGCCCTTGCAGCAGGATGCACAGTCGTTATGAAAGGTGCTTCTTCATAGTCCCTCCTGCAAGCCACTGTCCAAGCTGAAAGCCAACACTTTCTCCGCACAGCACCCGCCGAGACGCCCTATTCGATGCTAGCGATGGTTGAGCTCTGCGACCGCGCGGGAATCCCACCAGGCGTCGTGAACGTCGTGACGACAGACAAGAACACAAAAGACGTAGGAAAAGAAATCTGCGAGAATAAAGCAATCAAGAAAGTCACTTTTACAGGCTCAACCGGCGTCGGCAAGATCTTGATGAGCCAATCTGCACAAACGTTGAAGAAATTGAGCTTTGAATTGGGTGGAAACGCGCCTTTCATCGGTGAGTAGACCTCTCGAAGCCTTTTTTACCCTTTGAGTAGTGTTGGGGACGCTGGCTTATACTTGCACATCTTCTTCTAGTCTTCGAGGATGCCGATATCGATGCAGCTGTACAAGGAGCTATAGCGTGCAAGTTCAGACAATCGGGTCAGACTTGTGTCTGCGCAAACAGGTAAATCCCTTGGGCTTTTTCTCTGCCAAAATAGCTCACTTGACTGAACAATCCTTTCTTCCAAACCAGAATCTACGTGCACAATTCCGTCTACGATGAATTCGCATCCCGTCTCGCCGAAAAAGTCGACGCTTTCAAAGTAGGGAATGGCTTTGAAGAAGGGACGACGCACGGTCCTTTGATCCACTCACGGGCAGTAGACAAGACTGAAGCGCACGTCAAAGACGCTGTTTCCAAGGGTGCAAAAGTGCTCCTTGGAGGAAATAGAATGAAGGACCTAGGAGAAAACTTCTTCCAGCCGACCATATTGACGGACGTACAGAGCTGCGCTATTGATGATGATGAGACTTTCGGTGAGTCCCTTTGTCCGCTTCTCCAGTCGCCAGGCAAGAAGCGCACTCTTAGGACTGATTCTTCCTTCCTTTCTATTTTCACTAGGCCCCGTTGCCGCTTTATACCGATTCGACTCTGAGTCTGAAGTCATTCAGAAAGCAAACGATACGGATGTAGGGCTTGCAGGCTACTTCTACTCTCGCGATATTGGCAGGATCTGGCGCGTAGCAGAAGCGTTGGAAGTTGGGATGGTGGGAGTGAAGTAAGGAACATCTTCTTCTTTTTGTCAAGTTGATTGAGCTGATATGCTTTCTTCCCCCACTTCTTTCCATTTCAGCACCGGACTCATCTCCCAGGCTTCCATTCCTTTCGGTGGTGTAAGTATCTCATCCACACCAAATTAGATAAAACTAGCAGCTGCTGATGCTTTACTTTACTTCAGGTCAAGGAAAGCGGCTTTGGACGTGAAGGCTCGAAATACGGATTGTCCGACTACCAGGTACGCTTTCCTTTTTCGTAACCATGAAGACATCCCTTGTGACTCTGTTCATTGTGTCTCCAGACGATCAAATACATCGCTATGGGCGGCTTGGAGCACTGAGCTTGATAAGACAACATATTCCGAAAATAAATATTCAAATGTATCTTAGATCTGCTTGTCTTCCTTTCTGTATATATAAAGAAATCACTCTCTGGATCCTCCATTCCCCGCCCATCTTCACTTCCTCACTTTCTATTTCCCCTCTGCTCTCTTCTTTCCTCCAACTCGTTCTCTTCCCCCAACCTCCCATCTCCGCGCCCGAGAATTGCTTTCAGAACCTCTTCTTTGACTCTATCGTACTAGCTCTCATCACAAGGTCATACAGGATCTTTGGCCTCGACGGTTCAACGGGTCGTCACATCCATCTTTCTTCAACCACAGATTCACCGGACGACAAAGTATCAGGTTTTGGGACACTTTGGGAGTATCATGAGTAGATACGCTCGACTAGACCAAAGCTCGGGGAACGCGCGTACTGCCTCTATGGCACACGCCGCTCCCGTCCCATCGCAGCAAGCCAGACCGAACAAGAAGGACGGATCACAGCAGCATACACAGCATCAGTCAACTACTTTCGCTACTCAACGCAGTAGGCCCTTCGTCACTGGCGGGCCCAAGAAAAGCACAAACATCTACAACGGACAAAGAGGACTGCAAGCTGCAGATGAGCCTATCTCTCGAAAGAGTTCAAATGAGATGTATGATGATATAAACGATGAGGATCTAAAAGGAATAGAAGAAGTTACCAGCTCCAATCCTCCGTCTTCGCCTTACGTACCGATTCATCAGCCTACACAAATCTACCAACAGCCCCTCTCTCCTACTGCTTATTCAACTAAAAAGAAGGTCGTAGCTACTCTCGGTATGTGCCATAAATCGTTTCCAAAGGCATATCTGAGAGGTTTCTGCAGTACCTCCCAAATCGCTTAGCAAGCGAGTCAGGGATTCCGAAGATGAAAGAGAGTACGGAAAGAAGAGAAAGAAGAATGGCTCTTCTACCAAGAATGGACTCGTCAGCAATACTGTCGGACGAAAAGCTTCTTTCGCAAGCATGGAAGCACCCGTCAGAAGTCCGAAGATCATCAAGCAAGTACAGCCAGAGTTGCCCAAGACTAAGCAAAACATCTCGAGAGCTGCTACTCAGATGATCCGCTTTCCCGAAGATTTGGAGCATTCTGAAGCTTCGCCTGCACGAGTAATCAAGTCGTCTTCTTCGAAGAAAGGTCTCGGAAGAGACTCCCAATACATGTATGAAGAAGACAGTTCCGAGGAACTACAGCTAGTAGCCGTACGCACCGAGTACCCTACTGCTCACAGAGATCAAGATCTGGAAACCAATCTGGCTAGCGAGGATATCACCCACCAAGAAGATGATTATGCTCCCCATTCAGACGTGGTCTACCATGATCCCGATCAGACTGCCGTTGAGCCAGAGCACCAACACGAAGACGAAGGTGTTTTCGTAGGGCAGCAAGTCCCGGTACAAAAAGCTATTAAGGAGGCGGAGGTACATGTAGCCGAGAAGGAAGTCGTTCATATGGTCCTGCACCCCGAGTGCAGATGCACCAATTGCTTCTACGATCCGTGCAAAGCTACCAAGTATGACACTCAGGTAATCTCGCTTCAATCTCAGGATGGAGAGTCAAACATTTTACTGATATTAGAATGTTACGCAGACACACGAAGATTGGCGAGCCGAAGGTTTACAATACATTACTAAACTTGGCGAAATCACGCAAGAATACATGAAGCTGATGGTGTGCGTACATTTCCTCATTGTGTGCTGAGACCCAGTCGGACGTTTGCCTGACGATTCCGTGATACAGCACTCGCATCGACGCTTTCGATGTACTGGTCAAGAAGATGGACGTCCATATGAAAGAATTGGACGTCGCTAAGCTGGACGCAGAGGAGAAGAAGGAGGCTGTCAGAGCTGATATACCTTGGCATTGAGAAGGAAGATGAAGAACGAAAGTGTTTCATTTGATTCTCTGCCCGAAATGGAGGGCAGTGCTTGTAGTCCTAGAACCGAAAGCTCGTAGATCTGGTATAGATGCTTTGCTGAGAAATGGTCTCTGATTACTTTGCGTGGGGAGGATAGCAGTGGACCGAGAGCCTGTGCGGCATTGTCTGACAGCTGTCAGAACATACGCGAGTACGCCAAACTAGGCATCCGAATAAACGATTATCGAGGTGGGGCATGGAGCTCTTCTACTTGCATACACGATGCAAGCCATACCACGTATCATCATCAGCGTCCTTACTTGGCTCACAGGTTTGATCATTGCAAGCCAGGCGTTTTTCACGGCGTTCGTTCTGCATGAACCGAAGGATGAGAGTGCTGGGCGGGTGATTCTGGGCATTGGCATACTCTTGTGCGTAGGTCATGATACGCAGGTTGTATAGGACTGGTTTGATGGGATGGGATTGCAGTGCCCCTACGATCTGGCTGATTGTTATACCAGTTGGGGATCCTGTTGATCTGACGGCCTGGGTCAAGTTGCAGGATGAACATGCAGCGAGGTATCAGGATAAGGCCAAGGGAAGCATCGGCGGTGGATGGACAGGCTCTTCCTCAAGCAGCACCATCGCTTCTTGATGGATTAGTCAGCCGGCCTTTCTCGATGGAATCTGAGGACATGGTAGTAATAGTGATAGGTGTATGCTTGTGTTTATATGATCTAAGAGAGTCAGTCCCTGTTATGACCCAGTTGTAATCATGTCAGTCAGTCACGCTCTGGAAAGGGGTCAACTTGTAGACTCTCGGTCAACCAGCTTGACGTCCTGCCAACGCGCGAAGGGAGAGGTAAAGCAAGAAGCAGGAATCAAGGAAGGAAGATACAAACATCAATCAACACAGTTTCACAGTTCTAGCCAGCTGCAGCCAGCTCGAACGACACCCGTGTCGTGTCACATTCTTGAACCTTCAAACGAGGGAAAACGGGCAAGAACGAGTCGCAAAGCACGTCTAAGAGCGAAGATGCCCCCGCCCATCCATCCAGAGCTGGCCAGCGAAGACAGCGACAGCATCATGACAGACGACATCGACATTGACGAGGCTGGAATCCAAGGAGAAGGGGAAGCAGCACACGATCTAGGAATCGGGACATCCACAGCTGCACATCTTCACACTGCATCACCACAATCTATCCCCCATCCATCCACTTCTTCTACAACCGCAGCAGCAACTCCAAGAATGAGACCATCAGGCCCAGTATGCGAGTTTGGAGAGAGACTGGCATACACATACTTTGCGAAACCTGTCCCTACTGCTGCGCACCTCAACAGCGTCCACAGCCAGACAAACACATTCTGGCTTACAGTCGATGACCAGCTCACCTACCTAAGCTTCTTCAAAGATACGGGGCCTGTAAGCAGCTACACGCAGCGAGAAAGTGCATATGCTAATATAATCAATGCCCAGCTTAACGTCGGATGCCTCTATCGCTTCTGCCTGCATTTACACGAACTCCTAGAGGTGCGTCCAACCACTTTGATGCCAAACAAGGCGGATCTTCCAAATCCATTATGCGGAACGAAGGCTGATATAGAATGCTTCCACGGTACCAGAGCTCAACAAATGCGGGGAAACGCATCATTCTCTTCTCTGCAGACGAGCCTGACAAGAAGGCAAATGCCGCTCTCCTGATGGCCTTGTATGCTGTAAGTGGATCAGCGAGTGATGCGAAGGACAACGTGCTCATATCAGCGGCTTGCATGCAGATGATTGTCCTGCGCTGGACTCCCGCCGATGCTCTTCACCCGATTGCCTGTCTTGAACTAGTAAGCCTAGCCAGCTTACGAAGCCAGTCTTCAAGTCTTCATCTAATGTCGCTTATCCTCCAGCAACCCTTTCGCGATGCCGGTTATGCACGCGCCGACTTCCACCTCTCTTGTCAAGACGTCCTCTTCGGCGCACGGCGCGCAATCGACCATCGCCTTTTGAAGCTCGACGAATTCAACGTTTCCGAGTATGAATACTATGAAAAAGTGGAGAATGGCGATTGGAACTACATCACTCCTAATTTCCTGGCATTCGCAAGTCCGGTCGAACAAGGCTATGAGAGCGCTACGCCTGGAAGAAACAAAGCGGTTGCAAGTCCTGGAGGGATGCAACCGAAGATTAGTAGAGCATTCAAGAATGTACTGGAGTATTTTGAGGGCAATAACGTCAAGATGGTGGTGAGATTGAATAAGAAGCTGTACGACGAGAGACGCTTTACGGACAGAGGGATGGAACATCGAGAGAGTAGGTTCAGAACTATCTAGTAATCGGTGTCGTATTTGCTAACACGAGTGGGCACAGTGTACTTCGACGATGGAACAAACCCGACGCTGGACATGTGTCGCGACTTCATCGATCTGAGCGAACGTGTCATTCGAAATGGCGGTGTCGTCGCAGTCCACTGTAAAGCAGGCCTAGGCCGCACAGGGACGCTCATTGGCGCCTATCTCATCTACAAATACGGCTTCAGCGCGACGGAAGTGATCGGGTTTATGCGTCTCATGAGGCCCGGAACATGCGTGGGGCCTCAGCAGCATTTCATGTATGAGAACCAGATGACATGGGTGAAATGGGGCGCTATCGATCGTTACAAAGCGGAGAATGCGCATCTCTTGAATGGAGGACTGGAGAGACCCATCACGCCTCCTACGGACGACGAACACGTTCCTTCTTCCATCTCTACGCCGAGGCAAGTCACACCTCTCCCGCCTACGACTGTTCAAGTCCCCGGCCAACCGCGCAAGACGCCCGGCGCGAAACTCCATCATGCATATGCTGCGCCAGAGACGGTGGATCCAGTCAACGACGATGTCTTTCTGGACCAGATGCAGACGCAAGCTGCTCAGAAACGCGTTGCGCGAGCCCGCTCGAAATCTGCTGCTACAGCTACGGGAAGCGCAAGAGAAGAGTCTGCAACGCCGTCGGCAGCTGCTTCTTCCACGCTCGAGAAACCCGACGAAGAGATGCTTTCAGTAGACGACGTCCTGATTATCCCGTTGAACCAGAGGAAACAACAGGCAGGATCAGAAGATTCCAAGCCTTCGAAGGCGGAATTATCAGAACAAGAGAACGCAGCTCCGCATACAGCCTATCTAGCTACTTCGGAAGGGATAAGAGAAATCACGCCTCCTATGGTCGTCGATGGGAATGGAAATATCCTTGCTGGGCCTCCTGGATCGCCTGGCAAATCTACTGCTCCGGTTTCAGCTTCGAGATCAGCTTCGAGGATAGGCAAACTTCGTCCTACAAGGCCTCTGACAAGCATCACAGATAATAGACAAGTCGATAAGATTGCTTCGCTCGCATTCGTCGATACTACAAATGCATCTTCCAGAGTGCCAAGGAGTAAAGGCGCGAACAACGCGCTTGGAACCACTTTCGAGTCGAATGCGAACAACAGCTCGGAGCGCTACAACCTCCGAGCTGCACGCTCCCAAAATGCTCTTTCTAGTAAATCAAATACAGCTTCTCCTCCTCCTACTTCCAACACCACTACTACTCGATCACTCACTACCCGTCCATCACCTCATCACTCATCAGCATCTCCCTCCCGCCTCCCAGTAACTACAAAGGGCAAGCGAGCAGGCTCGAAACTCGGTTTAGGGAGCGCAAGCACAGCAGTCTCGGCGCCCGTCACGCGCAGTGCGAGTGGAGGTCGAAAAGCTAGTGCTTCGAACAACAATGTAGCAGCTGCCAGCAGTGCGGCACCTGTGTCGGCTAGTACGAGACTGGCGAGAAATTCTCGCAAGAGAAGATCTAGTACCGGAGAAGTCTAGATCATTCGACGAATGATACATACAAGACATCCCTCAAGTAATCAACAAGAACGATATCAATTCAAATACACACAATATCCATGATACTGCAGTGCGGTCAGAGTGCAGTGCAAGTTTCCTCTGTCCTCTTTCTTCTCTCTTCGTTTAGCTCTTTTATGTTTCTCCGTAAAGATGTCGATGACAACAGCTATGATCCACACATATGTCGTCGTCCTGATTTCCCACCTCATGTCCTTACTGTTTAAATACTTGTTGTTGACTCAGCTCCTGTCCTGTCCGTCAGCACTTAAAGATAGGAGGACCTTATCCTTTCTATGTTGTTGCTCTTCTTCGCTAGACGAAGTTAAAATTCCTTTCGAACTACTGTAGCAATGCACACTTTGAAAATGCTAGTCGAGTAAATCCGGAGGAGTGAGGATTTGCTTTGTTGCTTTCTATGCTACAGGACGACGCAAATGTGTCTAATCGCATGCTCTATGGGCCTCGTCTCCCGCTTTTCCAGTCCTGCATGTATTGATCGACTTTGGCAGTCACGTCGGCAGCCGAAATCGAGCGCCCGAAAGCGTCTACAAATTGCCCAGTTGGATCCATGAGATAGAAGCTGGACACATATCATACATCAGCGGAAGCTTGTAGAAGTGCGATCAAGCGGATCGTACAAGATGGAATGATCGACTAGATAGTCGTCTGTAGCCTTCGCATCGGGCGGAGTAGAAAAGTAGACTCTGTACGTCTTGCAAGTCTTCTTGATATCTTCATATGACCCTGTCAAGCCAATCAGAGTAGGATGGAAGTCTTTGCAGTATGTCTTGATGGCTGAGACACTGTCTCTTGCTGGATCGCAGGTGATGAAGACTGGGAGGACACTGTCTTTGCCATGCTTGGCTGTAATCTTGTCCACGACAGTCGTCATCTTGTCAAGTTCTTCTGGACAGATATCCGGACAATTCGTGAAGCCGAACTGCTCTTGCTTTAGCCGATCATTGCATGGCCAGAATCACAGAGAATACGCTTACGTATATAAGACTGTGCTTCCCTAGCAGGTCCTCATGGGTGAACTCTTTGCCATACTGATTTGTGAGCTTGAAAGGACCTCCGATCTTCGGTCTGCCGACTTTCTGGGCGGCAACTTCTTGCTCTGCATGATGTTTTAGCATTGTGGAGTAGTGAAGGACTGGTTAACATACTCTTTCGCTCGGCAATCTTCTTCTTTTCGTTTTGGAAGTAGAGGTACAAGCCGGTACCTGTTACAACGAACACCGCAGCCGCTCGCCATGTGAAGGGCTGTTGTAGCTTGTTAACTACATTCCACTAGCTGGATACGGGGAGCGTACACCACCGGTCGCAGCTCTTTCTTGATACAGTCTTCCAGGATCTGTACCCTTTGCAGCGGTCGCTGGCTTTTCCGAGCTTGGACCAGACGGTTGTACATCTTTTGTCCGCGTAGTTGCACTGAAAGCTCTTGACGGGGCTGTCTTCAATCCAGTGCGAAGCTGTTCAAATCGGCATAAAGGGTCATCATAAGGAGGTCGTTTGCATTTCAAGGCAGATCTGTAGAAGCTGACTGTGGATGTAAGCATGCATGTACACGATGTACGTGAGCCGATAACACTTTGTCGCAACATGGTCAGCCTTTGGGGTTAGTCTTGGTCCAAGAAGCTTTACACAATTTCAAGACGAGTCCTTCTTGCCTTCTTGACAGATTCAAGACTCTGCCTTACACGATGACTATGACTGCTGAAGCTCCCGAGTTTATACCTGCGAAACCTCTGCCTAACCCTGCGTCTACGCCGAGCTCAGCAGCGTCTTCAACAATTTCAAGACCCGTCAATAATCGCAAAAGACCGCTGGCTAACCCAACGATGGTCCCCCAGCAGCCTCGTATACCCAAAACGGCTCAGGAAAAGGAACAATCGCGCAGACTCTACATTGTTCTCAGCCAGGCGTGTCTGGAAACTTACCAGCTTTCGTCGTCTGGGCCATCTGGAGCTGCGAGGAGAGACGGTAGAGGATACGAGCAGAAGGAGGAGAGATATACACTGCTTAATTGCGATGACCATGTATGCTGGGCCCACCTCTTGCGAACCTATGCGAGTCATTCAGCTCATACAATATTTGGTCATTTACAGCAAGGCATCCTCAGCAAGATGAACAGAGAAGTCGCAACTGCAAGACCAGACATCACGCATCAGGTGCGATAGACTAGCTTCAAGTTTGCTAGACCCCGAACTGACATGAAAATAAATCAGTGTTTGCTCACCCTGCTAGACTCGCCTCTGAACAAGGCTGGTCTGCTGCAAGTATACATCCACACAGCGAAAGGCGTGCTCATCGAGGTTAACCCGAGCGTGCGCATTCCGAGGACGTTTAAGCGATTTGCAGGCTTGATGGGTAAGTCTTACCTAAACCAGCTAATTTCAGATGCTGACTTTGTTCCAAGTACAACTCCTACACAAGCTCAGTATCAGAAGTGTGAATGGCCCCGACAAGCTGCTGAAAGTCATCAAGAACCCAGTGACCGATCATCTCCCTCTCAATTCATACAAGATCACCTTCTCTTTCGATTCCACACCCGTCAAGCTATCCGCCTACCTGAAGAAGATTCCAGAAGATCAGAATATTGTCGTCTTCATCGGAGCGATGGCGCATGGCGAGGATAATTTCGCAGATGGTCTAGTTGATGACAAGATCGCGATCTCTGAGTATTCTCTTAGCGCAAGTGTGGCCTGCGGAAAGGTAAAATGTCATCTGCGCCTTCTTGCTTCACAAGCTAATTCATGCCTTCTAGGTCTGCTGCGCCTGCGAGGATATTTGGGATGTACTGTGAACGGCGCGAACCCCCGTCAAGTACCAAACTGTAAAACCATCTAAAACTCCGCTTCACCGCGCTATGTACCATTTGATATGCACCATTTCGCAAGTATTATGCACTTTTAACAGTGTGGGCAGTTCTACTAGATTCAAAATCGGCTCGGCCGCCTAGATAATATGTACGGTAGCTACTTTGTTTCCGGTTGTTGTGACTACCTCTTGGCAAAGAAAACGAAAATTGCATATGTGCAAGCTTATTCTGATGGCGGCTCGACAGATTATAAACGAGCTGAAGCATACGAGGGGACTAAAGTTGCGGTTGGTGGTCAAGAAACTACATACAACAAGCGAACGAATGATATGTGCTGCTCTAGTCTTTCTTCACTGCGTTATTGGTATTGACACCTATCGCCGAATACAGGCTCTGTCCGTTGTTCACAAACTTCGGCTGAGGAGCAGCATGACCGTCTGAGCCCTCATCATCAAACAAGAATACTAGAACGCAGAAAAAGATAATGAAGAATGCGAGGCCCAAGAAGCTGGACAAGATGGGGTGATTGCCAATCGCGACCTGCAGAAGACGAACTTTAGCAGGTGTTTCCTGTCGAAATACGGATGACCTGAACTCACGAAGATGAAACCGATCTTTTCCATGATAAAGCGTGCTATCCGCTCGCCCATAGAGAGGCTGATCTTAGGCTTGAGTTTGCCTTCATATAGATCCTCAAGTGCAGCGAAGATCTGCCTTCCATCGAGTGTAAGGGGCTGCTTCTTGATGTCGGTCGAGTAGTATTCATCTCTGACGGGGTTCGTGATGATGACTTGTGCAGCAGATGCATGCGGATCAATCTTGTATCCAGTAGACAGGTATTTTGCCCAGGTATCCGCATTGACCCAGACGAAGTGCACAGGCTTGTCCCTTGGATTAAACTTGGTCGCTTTCCTCCACGCTGATGCGATCTTGTCAAGATCTGCTTTGGATGAAGCTACTCCTTGTTCGCCAAGCACCTTCTGACTAAGCGGGACAAGGATGACATACGCCTCCTTGCGCAGTTGTCCGGCTTCCATGTAGTCTCTGAAGTTTGAGCCGGTAAGCTCTGCTGTTGTCGGGAATCGATTGGCATGTATCCAGGAAATGAGTCTGGTTTCTTCCTGCTGTCGATCTGATGCAGCATTACCAGTGGTCGACGTCGCCCTCGAGGTCAGATTGTATGACTCGGCAGGGTATTTGTCGCTATGATCCTTGAATACGAGCAGAGAAGCTTGATTCGCTGGATAGTCGTACTTCGAAAATAGCTCGAGCGAGGAGGACATGAAAACAGGTACTGACCCGGGAAGCGTTCCGGCTGCAGTTCGAACGAGCTTCTCGTCTTCTTGACCGCCTTGTGCCGGATGAAGCAAGAGGAAGAAGACCTCTTCCCTGGAAGCTGTAGCCGGTAAGTCGACTGCGGCGAGCTCACGTACGCCAGTGCTGGTAGCCATGTCATCAGTAGCTGCTAACCAGGACAGGCATCACGACTTACGATGCGGCCGTCCGCGCGGCATATGTAGCCAAGGTATGAAGGTCCCTGCCTCCGCTGTACTCCCTCTTCTCGCCTTCATTGTAGAAGATCAGTGTTGGGTAGCCTTTGATCCCCTCCGCACCGCACCGCTCCTTATTCGCTTTCAAATCGCAGTTGAATTCGACCACATTGACCTTGTTTTTGAGCTGCTCTGCGACTTGCACCCAAACAGGCGCTAGATGTTTGCCTGGGTCGCACAAGTCAGCTGAATTCCGTAGATCCACGTAAATGAAGGCACCTACAATGACCGCACCACGGTGCGTAGTACTTCACGAAGACTGGTCCAGCACCGTTCACACCTTTGATGAGGTCTTCCAGCTCAGATCTTGTAGCTGATACAACTTTGCCTTCTGGATTCGGCGTTATCCGCTTTTGCAGATCCCCAAGGCTTTGCTGTACGTGGAGAGCAGGTGCGGCGGCCGAGTTCACTTTGTCCTGTACAAGCTCCTTGTCAGGAGTCTGATCCTTTGCTACGCCTGCTGTCGGTGCCTCTTTCTGAAACAAAGCATGTTCCGGCGTCCTGCTTGGCGCATCTTCTTTCGCTATATTGGTTGACTGGTCACCTGGATTCGCGATAGGGACAGGATCTTCCTGACTATCCGTTCCAGTCTTATGCTTCGAAGGTTCGTCCGGCAGGCGGGCGTCTAACCATTTGTTGAAAGCAGCCAGCGTCCTTTCTTTCTTGAAAGCTTCGACATATTGGCCGTTCTCGTATAGGAAGACTGAAGGGTAGCCTTTCACGTTGTTCGAGTCGCACAGGTCTATCATAGCTCGACGTCAGTCCAGATGCATTATTGGGTCTCACGCCCAAACTCACCTCCGTCGACACTGCAGTCGACTTGTCCGAAATGAAAGTTGATTGTCTCTTGTTGAAACTTGCGTGATTCTGCTAGCCTGTTTATCCATATCTTCAACATTTGGTCACGCACTTCTCGGTCTGGCTTTGCTTACTCTATCCACGTCGGCGCAAAGTCTCTGCAGTGATGGCAGTATGGGCTGCAGGATTCATGTCAGTATGCACGACACGCCAGATTGATGAAAGAGCAGCCTACGAGTAGTGCTCCACCAGCCTTTGTCACGGACAAGTGAATTGTCAGCTCGCGAAACCATTTCCGAAAGGGCTAGGGATGCACCATATGCCATCTGATATGCTGTTGCTGAATGTTGCGCCAGTCAAGAGCGTGCCAGCATGCATATCGAGACCTTTGACGGGAGCTCCTAACGCCAGCGCCGCGAGCAGAACGACGAGTACAGAAAGCATCGAGGGCAGCGAGCGCCGGTGGAACAGCGACCATGTCGAAGAAGGCCGCCTGTAGCGACTCATTCCAGAAGAAGCGGCCATCTTAGAGTGCGAAATCGCAGAAAGGCAAGGTGTGCAAAGTCGCGTAAAATGTGTCAGGGATTACATGATCACATCTAAACAGATAGATAGATTGCAATACTGCGTGCTGCCTACATACCCTGCTGTAACAACATGTCGGCTTCAAAAAGAACGAGATTCTTTCGTAATCATGACGGTATCCAGAGAAAGATCCGGCTTTGCAGTCAAGGGTAATACTACCAGAACTTCCACCATAAGAGGATTAGAAACATGAGTCCGAGGACGCCGACAGGAGCCCATTTGCGATAGAGCGCTTGCAAGTTGATGTTGCGTGCCGACTTTCGGTATTTTAGAGACTCGTCTCGTAAAGAAGATGACATTGTTGACATGCCTGATAGCAAAATCAGCACGATTTTCCACGGTAATCTAGATACTTCGTACGGTCTAGCGAATCGCCTCTCCAGAGCAGATCCTCCATATTTTTGGTCATGATACGCGTCACGTCTTGTAAGTCTTCATTGAGCTTGTCCAGACCACCAGCTTTCGCATTTGCCATGGTCCTGTGAGCATATCAAGCCGGTGTCAAGACCACGTAGCTGACTTGCGCCAAGATATCCTGCCTACCTCGAATCTTGGTACAAACGCTTCGTCCGCTGAATGAAGGTGTCGAATTTGACAAATGCATACGGCCGTAAAGCTGGCTTGAAGGCCTCGTCTGCAGACAGCCCGAATTGTCAACCTTGCCTTCCTGTCCGGCTAGCCCAGGTCATCGCCAGACCCACCCGCATAGCTTCTCTCAAACTCCTTGCTCAGCTCATCCAGGTATGAGAAAGCCAGTTTGCGAGGGTACGACTTGTCGGCTATTGTGAGGTACGCGATGCCATTTTGGATCAGATAGCTATGCCATCCAGGGAATCAGCATATCGACAGACATAACAGGTTGTTCGCGAGTTCTTGCACACTGTAGATTGCATTTCCCAGATTCTATTGAGCATTTGGGCTCGCTTGAATTGCCCAATCGCTTGAATATCAGTTTGGCCTGCTGCTTGTACTCTGCCAGATCCGTCTCTGTCTGTGGATTTGACCAGATTTCTTAGTATTTCGTTGCTGTTGACCCAGTCTGATGCGCGCCAGCTTGCCTGCTCATCGTCTACTGACGCTGCCAGCGGGAGCCCTGGATCCGACAAAACAGCTTGGAATCAGGCGAATGGCGCATTTGCGACCAGCATTGCTGTGCCTCACCATCGCTCACACGCGCAATCATCGTAGATTGTGGCATTTTGGCAGGGATGTCGTTTGGCGCAAGGGTAAGCAAGACGTGTCAGAAGTGAACGAGAGTGTATGTAAGCAGACTAGTTACAGGAAAGATAGTTGTCCTATCTACAACAACAAGAGTACTCTAAGACACCCACGAAAACCGATATGACCCAGCGTTACTGTTCAAATCCCCAAGTGTGTATCAAGGCAAGACGCTCAGCGCCTGCCATATCCTACTAGAACAGACCCATCACCTTCATCTTCCTGCAAAAGCCTGTTCGCTTCTTCGTTCGTCAAGCCTGCCCCCCTCAGAAGTATCTCATCGTCTTCGTCCAGTGACGGTATGTTGTTGCGACTGCGTTCCGCTCTTTGTCGTGCTTTAGCTTTTGCAGGCGAAACAGGTCGCCCAAGAATGTCGTGTTTGCCGGTGTAATCCTCCAGAGGCGGAGCGGGCGCGCGTCTGGGATGCGTGAAATCCGATACTTTGCGCAGAGCTTGTCTATTTGCAGGAGGTGCTACTACTTCTGCATCTTGCTGCAGCGCATTAAGCGAGTCGGAGCGCGGTATCTTAGATGTCGACACCTTCCTCGCTTGCGGCTGTAGAGGGTTCAAGAAGGAAAGCGAGAAAGTGGGAGAAGGAAGGTCCATCATTCCATCTATTCTGGGTGGGTTGGACAGACTTCTTCGTGTCTCTTCCTCTAGCTCATCGTCGTCTTCCTTCAGCTGCATTTGAGCGTATATGTCCACATCGAAGGAGCTGCCTGCGGACCGTATGGACTGTCCAGCAGTCCGAACGCTTCTAATTGAGCCGTTGATGCCTGCTGTATCTCGCAGGCTCGGTCTCGGGAGATCGTAGTGCCGTTCGGTCATAGTTGCAGAGGAAGAGGCCATTGAAGATACGAGGGAATTGCTGTTCTGTCTACGATGACCATAGGGCTGAGCTTTTGTGCGACCCGCTTGCTGTGGTTCTTCGCTTGTCAAAGCATGCCCGAACGCAGCCTGAGGGCGGATCTGTGTCCGCTGAAACTGCTGTGAGGAAGTAGATTGGACTGGCTGCCTATCTAAAGAACTGCGTAGATCAGGCTGAGAAGCTGATTTCTTGGGAGTAGAGGTAGCCTGCGGATGCGAAAGCGTCCTTGAGGCTTTAATAGCGGAAGGTAGGACAGGCCGAGGTGGTACAGGTAAAGAAGAAGTAGAGTTCGTAGATTGATGTAATGGAGTATGTTTAAGACTCGCGCGCCTTTCTAAGGCCGTTGAAGGACGAGGCGGCGGAATAGGCGCGTTGTCTAGCTCGAAAGACCAGTCGAGCGGACGATAGGAGGAGAAAGAGGTGATAGAGCTGGATGTGGAGGCTGAGAGATTCTCACGAGAAGAGCGGGATGGGAAAGATGGGAACGTAGATTGGGTCGAGCGAGTTGATGCGGAAGAACGCTCGTCTGGCCTGAATTGCTTTCGCAATACGTGTTCTGTCATATTGGAACAATGTCAGCATACCGTGTAGGTACGAAAACAAGGGGAGTAGACTCACCTAGCACGCCTTTCAAGCCAGACTCTTCCTTCTTCTCCTTCTTTCCCTCCGCAGGCAGGCCTACCTTCTTCAGCTTTGTATTCTTCATCTCGTTCAAGAATTTGCCCATATCAACAGGCATAGCTACCCCGATCCCGTTAGTCGGGATCTTCTTTCTCGGAGGCGTACTCTTCAGGGCTGCCTTCCTAGCGGCAATAATCGCCATTGGATTCGCTTTTGTCGATGTACTGGCGAGAGGGGGCGGTGGAGGTGCAGTTGGAGGAGGTGGAGGAGGATGTGCGACTTTGACGAACGAGCCGGTCGAAGACATAGATAAAAATGATGCATCCGGATGGATACTGAGAGCTGACCCCGATCTTTCAGAGTCTGGTGGTGTAGGTGCAAAATGAACGTGCTTGTTACGTTCATTGTGCTGTTTGGCAGCCTCAAGCTCTCGCTTCAGACGTTCGACTTCTGCTTCTAGCTCCCGAACTCGCTTTCTTTCACGTTCGGCAGCTCGCTCTTCTTGCTGCTGACGTAGTTTCGCTTTCTGCTCTTCATCTTCTTGCATACGCTCCTTTCGCATATTCTCTTCTTCTATCGCTCGTAAGCGACGTTCCTCTTCCAGCTTCCTTCGCTCACGTTGCCTGTTCCGCCTCTGTTCTTCTTCTTTAGCTTGTTGCCTTTCTTGTAGCTCCACTCTCTCCTGTTCTTCCTTCTCCTGCTCCTCCAAGCGTTGCTGAGTTTCTAGTCTTGCCAGAGCATCAGCTCTCTCAAGCTTTCTTCGCTGCTCGCGAGCATGACGTTCTTTCTCTTTCCGCCGTTGCCGCCTAGCCTCTTCTTCAGCCAGTCTGGCATACTCTGCTTCCTTCTCTTCTTGTTCCGCGATCTGCCGTAACAAGACTCGACGCGCTTCCTCGTCGTTCACAAAGGTTGCTGCTCTTTCGCGTTTTCGACGTCTCTGCTCGTGAACGGTGTCTGGTGATCGTGCGTCTGCTGTACTTGAGCTTGCTTGGCGAGCAGGACTGCTTGTCGTTGGGACATCCAATCGCGGTAAAGGTTTGTTGCTCGTTCTGACGTCTCTGCCGGTACTTTGGGATAGGCTTGACCGCGTAGGCAGACCAAGCTCAGCATCACAGTCTTCAATCTGTACTCTTGATGTGGAGGCGCGCAAATTGGAAGCAGTCAGCGGTACATAGTCTGTCGCCGAAAACAAACATCAGTATTGATGCCAACGCGCAGAGAGACAAGGCCAGACCGCACCTTGCGCAGAATACCGATGTGCTGTGTGTTGACGTATCGCGTCCAGCTCGTTGTCGTATGATGGTCGCCCTTCTGGTTCGTGCGACCTCTTCTGGCGTTTCTTTGGCGGATCATGGCTCGAAGAACTCGCAACAAGATCCTGCGAAACCACCATTAGCAATTGTTCACCGTACTTTGACGCTCTGGCGCACCTCTCCCTGCCCGCTCAGCCCTTTGACGAACGAGTCTATCTCTGTTTTCAGGAAGCTCAGAATCCCATGCCCTCCTCCGCCGGTACTGCTGTTCTGGCGCGTATGGCCTTTCGAGCTGCGTTTGCTGGTCACTGCTGCTGCGCCGTCAGCTGGCTGGCTGATGCAGTTCATATCGAAGCATCGGGGTCGCGTCTGAAGACAAAGATGCAAGTTGGCGAAGCAGGATCACGGCAAAGCTGCTGTTTGCATGACAAACAATATACTAATCTTCCAACAAGAAGGCGATTGACAGTCATTCCTCCAGCCGGGAGTGCAGACCTCCACCACCTGCAGGCCTCGGGCATCAACGCCAAAAGGTTGTATGTGTCTATGCTGGCCCAAAAAAGTACTCGCTTTGGAGCGTAGAAGCAGGAGCAGCTGAGTATCGTCCTTTCTCGCAGCGTTGTGCAGATTCAGGTCCGCGAGCTTGGATTCTGAATTTTTGGCGCAGAGTGGTCGGCGCAGACTGTCGCGCCTACGCCTATGCTTCCTTCGGATCCTGTCTTGACTGCTGTCTATACTTGCTGACATCGACGCCAAAACTCTGCGCCGTCGATTTAACTGATAGCTGCCAGTGCCACACAAGACATCAGCTAGGGTACTGCCTTCCCAAATTTACCTCTGCTGTCACAACTCCAGCCCATCGCCGTGTTTCCTGCTTCTCTGGCTCGCTCTTACTCTTGAGCAGCTGACCATATCCTCAATGCCAGTTGCTCAATTGACAGATCATTGCGGCTCTTCGTCGAAGCTGCGCACGCGCCAATGAATGTGGCTGCGACGGTGAATATTCCGATATCAAGGCGGTAGCTACCATCTTGTCGACAGGTCTCGTAGTGATTCTGGCTAGAAGATCGTCGGATTCCGCGTAAATCCCTTGACCACGAATGAGAGGGAAAAATTGCAGATGAGGAAAGCACGTTTCGTCACGCAAGCATGTATATATCCCCATCAGGACGGTTGTCAAGATCATGTCATCTAGTAGAACTCGCAGCTCGACCAGAGTCGGCGAAGCGGCGAGCAGGAAGTCGAGGAACATCTGCGGTGTAGGTCCAAATTGGAGATTCGGCTCGGCCGGATGGTACTCAGCAGGCTCAGGTATGACAGTGAGCGTCTTCAGACTGGACAGTCTAGCAGCCAAGCCTGGATCGACTATAGTCCAAACATAGTAGAGCCGTCTCCAATGCTTCTGGTTCAAAGGCTTCGTCGTCGCTACCACCGTCTTTATGGTTGCTATCCTTGTTGGAAGCGGCAGCCGACAGTCTTGGTGAGGAAGGAAGAGGCATAATAGCAGGAGGAGGAGCTTCTGCGGTCAAGGTCTCCGCCTCAGAGGCTGCAGATTCGTCTGCCGTGTGATAGTCGGTCGGTGGCTCCTCTTATAGCTCGTCTTAAGAGTGCATGAATGCGTTGGCGACATCATCTACGAGCTGATCAGATACGCTGACTGCGGCCATCTCCTCCTCTAGCGCTTGGGTGTCGTCAGGTACTTGAGGTCTTTCGAGCGAAGCAGCTGAGGAGCTCTGTTCAGAAAGATCCGAAGAGCGGGCTGCCCGAGGATTGCTGAGCCAGTTGGCACTTAGCCATGTACAGCATACCTCTACGACATGTTCAGGATTGTCGCATATGAAATGAATCCTTTTCATGTCGAATGCGCAGAAAGAAGGATCGACAGGCTGCGAACGAGCATTAGCTTCGCTACTGAGTGGGACATGCACGACATACGACAGAGAAGCGATGTCCCAGGTGAGCGAACCAAGCATACGTAGAAGCTGGAGGTACGCCTTCTCCTTGCAAAATTTGTCAACCCAGGTCTCGAGGAAACCGGCCCATTTCGTTCGGGTGTGGCTTCGAATCGTGTTCAGGTTCCCGAAGGAGCCGGACTCCTTCTTGACGGATTCCCACTTTCCTCGAGTGGCCAGAACAGCGTCCCATTCTGCCTCCGTGGTCAGGAACTTGTTAAAGATCGTGCTGAGGGCGTTAGCCGAACGACGAGCCCATACCTCTGCCAAGTTCGTCAGTTAAAACAGAAGCGGTTGTCAATACGCTTCCTTTAGCTTGTTCGTCACGCTTTCCAACAACTTGTAGTTCTCCACTTGTCGTGATCCGCGATTCGCGATCTGGTAGACGATGTCGGATACGCTCTCCATCGACTTCAGAGCGCGGACCCGCTTCCAGACGTTGGTATGGATGTATTAAGAAACAGCATCCTGCAAGAGGATATCCGAATCGATGATCTCTTCCGCTGTCATGTCTGGATCCTCCTCACCGAGAGTCTTGAGATGTAATCGGAATGCTTGCATGTGCGCAGACATACGGCGAGCTGCGTCTGCGCTGTTCTTCCAAGACCGAAGTTTGCGCTGGGGGGCGCAATCGAATTCAAGCGTTCCATCGGGAACCACGATGTCTTCAGAACCCCTGCAAGCCCTCACCACGCACCATGTGAGACACGCTGGACACGTCCCTCGTGCGCGAGCCAGGCGGGCATGAACGCTGCGTATGCGCCGATGAATGTAGCTGCGACGGTGAACATTCCGATCAAAGGCGATGCAAATTTGTACCACTCCGTCGCGAAGTGGTACCAGCCGTAATAGACCAATTGAGGCCGCTGAAATTGTCGCGCAGACCTTCCGTCTTGGTTCATTCATTTTCGACCAAAGCAGGGAGTACGGCGGACAAGCCAATGAGGCAGACTGAAATTGCTTTTCCAGCTCCTCCGAAGTCATATTGTTTGTGGTAGATTTCTTGACCGCAGGATTTGCTAGGCTCTTCGGTAGTCGGTGTCCCTGGTGCGGCTCCTGAGTTTTACCTGGCGGCGCCAAACTCCCTTGCGATATCAATACCGTCGAGCAGCACTGAACCCATCCCTTGTATCCGAAGCCGCAGCTCGTTCCCAAGCGAGGACCTAGGGGCGGACTGCCACGTAGAACCGGACAAGCTCACAATGTCAGCGGCTGAGTAGCATTATGGTGAATCGACATACCGGCTCATCCCATGTTAAGCTGTATCAAGGAGGGAATGGTATGGGTAAGAAAGTAAATGTCAACTAGCTCGGTGTGATTAGATATCAGTGGAGGGATTAGTAGAGTAGTGCGAGCATGAAAGAAAAATGATTATGAAGAAAGAAGAGAAGGAAAGAGCGCAGGACTAGGCGTTTTATACGCAAGCGGGATGGAGCGAGACTTGGAAGATCCGCAGCCGTCTTACACGCTAGCGCAAAGAACCTCCATTGTCACGGAAATGGAAGATATGAAAACGGAGGCTAGGGATCTTCCACTTCCATGGAAGTGGAGACTGGAAGACCCTGACGCAACTGTGTCTGACATACAAGTCTGCTGAAGAGAAGCAGCTTCATTAGCATACCGCACTCGGACATAGAGAACTTTGAGGCATGCTTAACCTACTTTGAAGGATGGAGCACAGCCTGGTAGTTCGACCGCCGTTCTGAGAGTACCTGTGCAAAGATCAGTAGCTCCTCACTTTGCGATTCAGGTAGAGCTGTTATAAAGCCTGGTGCCATCCCTTGACCACCCCTTCTGACGGCCGAAATACGGTTGCTATGTGCACGCAGGACTATGTGCATGGGACAGATATAGGTACATCCAAGCAGTCTCTGTCTTGCCGTAACGAGACAAGCATAGGAAATGGATCAGACGTTGGAAGCGAATGCAACGCGACCCTCGTTGTTGTTGGCATTGGAGTTGCTGTTGTTCTTCGCAGCGGCGGCAGCTTCTTGTGCTTGACGCTGAGCGGGTGTAATCGTGCCGGGCCTTGGATAAGCAGCAATCGAAGGTGTGGAAGGTCTTGTGGCCGCAGGCGAAGTTACAGCAGGAGAGGCAGGGTTCGAAGCTGTTGGTTTTGGCTGATCGTTCCCCTTCTTGTCTCCCTCGTTACTATTGGCTACGGCCGTTTCGGCAGCACTAGAATCTGCAGAAGTGTTTTGATCGGATGCAGTGCCGGCCGTCCCATCTTCGAGTATTCTTTCCGTCTGTTCCATCCTAGCTTTATTACGGATGCTGATCATGCCTTCTCCATCTGAGGGAGCCTTTGACTGTGTTCTTGACAAAGTGAGCGATTTGGTTCGCTTGTATACTGTATGGGTGTGCTTGAAGATCGGTATGGTGATACCGTGGACGATGACGCTGCAGAGAACGATGAAGTAAACTACGGGCACGATGACTTCGCGTAGATGAAGCCTGTCTTCGGGGATTCTTCTCAGGCCAACTGCGACCGGGCGAGCAATGCCAAGTCAGCTTCAGACACTCAAAGTTTTGATCAGAGGTACACACCCTGAGCATAGTAGATAGCGCCTACTCCCATAGGTCCGAACCATCCTGCAAAGGTAGCCTCTTGCCAGCTGGTCAAGTCGGGTATGATCTTCTTGGCAGCCAATACGAAAGGCAATCTCCTGAACAATAATACGAGAATACCCAGTACTACCAATCTCCACGGCTGTAATCCAATTTCTGCGTTTCCGAAGGCACCCCAAGGCATGATCGTGCCGATGTAGATGAAGACCCCGGTGTTGAGGATCGAGTCGATAACGTCTTGGAAGCTCTCATCTTCTGTTCGCACTCGGAAATAATCGTCCTAGAATGGTTCCAAGCCGAATCAGTGCCCGTTTGGAATTGGTTGAAGTGAGGCCGACTGACCCAGGTAAAACTGTTGCCGACAACAAAGCAGCTCAGGATGTCATCTGAGCCTAGCGAGCCTGTACAGCCGAGAGTTAAGAACGTTAATCCGATTCCTATGCCCAAG
The DNA here is from genome assembly GCA_001972285.1 of Erythrobasidium hasegawianum. Lineage (NCBI taxonomy): Eukaryota > Fungi > Basidiomycota > Cystobasidiomycetes > Erythrobasidiales > Erythrobasidiaceae > Erythrobasidium > Erythrobasidium hasegawianum. Next base: position 2,623,123 of record BCII01000002.1, on the reverse strand, counting down.
AAGCTGAGGAAAATCCAAAGGCCAGGTGGGCGCCGCAACGGAATCAGCGATTTCCACGAGTAAGAAGAATGCAGCAAGATACACTTACGATTCATGATCAATGAGGTTGTGCTGTTCAGCGTACTTGACCGCCTTCCTAGCCAGATATCCGATGACGGCCCCGATAGCGATCGAAAGGGCGATCTGGTAGAGCCAGATGTCGACGACCCACCATCCTATTTCATTGCCTATGCTTCGATTGTCTACGAAGCGCGAGAGGAGATAGATGGCTAGGTAGATGAAGGGGAACCCGAGCTGGATGGAGGGGAAAATCACCGCAACATATTCAGCCACCTGCGCGCACCGAACAGATGTCCACAGCTCACACCGTCATTTGCACCACTCTCCGCTGCACTGGGATCCGATAAGTAATACTGTAAGCACGCGGCCCTTGTCGAATTTTGGACGAAGGGCGGACGTACATGAGGTTTCGGACATGCGGAGGAATGTACTTCTCTGCAAATCTGCCTTTTACCACTGAATTTGCGAGTACTGGGTCTGTCGGGGTGATACAGGCCGAGATGCATAGCGATTCCAGGTAGGTGAGACCGGGGATAAGTCCGTAGATGAATGCTGCGCATACAAGCCATGCACACGTCATGACTAGTGCGAGGAGTGTAGTAAGGGATTCCCAAGCGTGTTTGAGGTATGCTTTCGGCAATGCTATTCCGGTGAAGAGAACTTGGATCCCGATGACGATTCGCATGATCTCATACGTGAGCCGATTGGTGAGCTCTTCGTTGTAATCCGTCCAGTCTGAAGGGTTGACCAGGTTCCAGGCGATGGGTCCTGTTGCGACCCCGATGAGGAGGGCTACGAGAGCATCGCTCATGTAGAGTCTTTCCTTGATGGTATAGCTGAGCAGGCCGAGTACGGCGATGTACTGTTGTCGATCCTCAGTCAGTCAGCCAACTTGCTTCCAGCAAGTGCTCCATTATTTCCACTGACGAAACCGAATACGGCGAGCGTTCTGGATACATCGTCGACTTCGATGTAGCTCAAGCCGTGTCCCGACATGATTGGAGTATGTAGTTATGGTTATGACTAAGCCTGAAGGTCAGGCTGGATCTGCCTGTGTTATTGGGCGTCGAGGGTGGTGCCGGTCGAGATGGACAGCTTGACGGCGGCAGAGACAATGACAGTAGGGCACTTGACCAGCATGCGAATACGGTATGGCAGATGTATAGGTATTGTAGTGATCCGCCCGCCTGCAAATTCTTCGATGATCTTCAAAGTGGGATGACCAGAAGAGCTTGAATGACTTCAAATGAAAGGTGTCGAAAGATCAGCGGGGTCTTGAAATGATTGTAAGACAGGTCTAGACTAGCTTTACATCCATCTACAAAGCTGTATACCCTCAGTCTTACACGGTTGTACATCAGGCTTTGACTGATTTCAAGACTTTGAGACTGAGCATGGACCTTCAGGATACTGACATCTGAACAACGAACATCATCATTCATTCATCCATCGCAATTCAAAGGATCCAAAAGTTGTGCAAATATTCCTGCTTTGGCCATTCCAATTCGCAGGCTTTGGGCAGAGCGACCCGAGCGCGTAATGGTGGAATTGCAACAAACACGGTAGAGAAGCAAGCAAGCCAACAACAAACGACGGACGGGATCACCTCTTGCTTCTGCTCCAGATGCACCTGATCCTGTTAACGCCATGATGATGCACCTCTCCTGGCTGGACATGTTTCAAGATGGCCTCGAAAGCAGCGGGCAGCAGCAGCAGGAGCAGCGATGGAGGGCAATTCTGCGCGCAGCATTGCATGTTCCTAGACGAAGTACTGGTCATGATGCTCTGAGCGGCCAACATCCCTTAGCCGCCATGCTCTTCCTCCTCGACGGGCTCGCAGTCCTCAAGCAACTCCAAGACAGCTCAAAGGGCACAGAGCAGCAGCAAAGTAATACTGTTGCCGATCATGCAGAAGCACTCGAACGATGCGCAATGTACATCTCCGAGATGGTAAGGGCTAATATCCTTGTTTACATCTGGAAATTGCTTATCGTGCCTATCATATAGTACATTCCCTTGACATCCAGTGATGGAGCAGTAGAGGAGAACTACGTCGTGCCTTTCAATCTCGACAAAATAATCACTGGTGATATCAGATCAGCCTCAGCTCCAGCGACAGAAGAATCAGCTGCAGCAGCATTCCAGTCGCAGCTCAAGCAAGCTTTGGGCGCAACACTCGACTGGTTGAACGACTGGAATAACAGTGAAGGCAAGAGTCTGCTTCAATTGGCGGGTTCACAGAAAACAGAGGCTATTGCGGAGAGATCGGAAGCACTAGACACGCCTGAAGATGTCTCAATATCGCCAGAGACAAGACCTACGAGTGTTCATAGCCAGACGTCCAGTCTAGACCTCCTCGATTCGATACCGATGGCTTTTCCACCTCAGGGCCAGGCTATCATCGAGTCGCTCCTTTCTGGCGAGAACACGTTGGCTCTACCTCATCTAGATAGTTCCTTACAAGCTAACATCGCACAAGCACTTTCAGACAAGCGGTATACACCTCTAAACACTCCCACGACGGAGCGTGTGTTTGCAGCACAACAAGAATCCCGCAATCGATCCTCTTATTCCGTTGGCCTCACTCGGTGGATCTTAGCCTCTTTACTGCGACACTATCTAGGTCCCTCCGAATTCGGTCAACAACAACACAAGACGACAAACCACGTCCGTTACGCGCGCGAGGAGACCGACGATATGGCTGTTCGAGCGTATTTCTCACGCCCAAAGAGGTTCTCAACAAGTGATTCTGTGATAAGCTTGGTTTCTCCTAGCATCGCATCTTCTACCACTACCACGGGTGGATATATAGATCCTGCTACACGAGCGGAGATCGCAGCTGTGAAAAGGGATGATAAGTTACGGTGGTTGTTTGGAGAATCTGTCAATTCAAGATCGCCAAATCCGCTGCCGCCTGCACATGTCGCGGGTCGTGCGCCTTTCCCGCCTACGTTGGCGGGTCTACCCTCGTTCCCTGCCCTGAGGACCGTCAACAGTAATGGAGAAGGAGCAAGGGAAGTAATAGATACACAAGAAGCGCAGTTCGCAGTTGGGCTAGGCGTCACTCCTCCTCGATCACCTCACCGAAGAGCACATAGCGCAGGCAATGTCTCGCCGCGGTATAGGCACACTCCGACGCTCTCAGCCGATTCTACGCTCGCTTCCCCACCTAGACAGTATCAGAATCAGCACAACTACCCGAATTACATCTCTAGATCAAAGACGAGTTTCGATTCGCTAGCTTCTTTAGCTACAAACTCGTCGCCCAGGGATAGAGAGTTTACCTCAGGCGCGAATGGAGGGCGGCTTGCTCGCATTGATAGCGTCTCGACATACGACTCCCACACACGCCTGCTCAAAGATTCCAGGAGTACACTAGCTTCTTCAGGCCGACCTTTACTGCCTACTCTCAGCAACGCAGGCGCACTACCGAACGAGCATGCTCTTCCCTCTCCTGCACCTTTTGCGACTATGCAACGAGTCCTTACTAAAGAATACGACGACGACACACCACGACTTCGATCGGAGTCGCATGGATCTACTCAATCAGAGCCCGTATCACTACAGCCAATCAAGAATACCAACCTCCTGACAGCGGAGGAAAAGCAGAACCTCGTCAAGAAGAATAGGAAACTACGTGCTGTGCTGGGTGAAGCGCCTTATGTCGATACCTTACCTGCTTCGAAGAGCGCGAACAACAACAAGTACACTTTGCCAACTACTCCTCTCTCGACCCGGTCAATGAGTGAAGAAACATATGAAACGGCTTCGTCGACGTTGGATAGTCCTCCGCTTCGGACAGGCTACACCGACGACTTCGAATTGACAAGTAGTGGCCTCTCGAGGGATCCTTCATCAGCTGCGCAAGATTCATACACGGACACATTCACTTCACCTGAAATGACGCTGAAATCGCCTGCGGTGGATGAGAAGCGAAAGGAGGCGTTGGAGGAACCGCCTTGGTCGCCTCTGAGCACGGAAAGCTTGTCCGAGGCAAGAGCATCGCAGAGAGACATGCTTTCTCCTCAGATGCAAGCTAAAGAAGCCAGACGAAGGAAGTTGATGAAGGTGTAAGTGCAAGGTCCTCTTTTGCTCTGTCACGGAGCTGAATATGGATTACGACGCAGGCAAGCATTCTTGGGCGAGAGAGTCCCTGTATCTGCGCTTCTTGAGGACGTCGGACCATTGGCAGACGAGAAGACACCCACTAAACGTCGTGGTCCGAAATTGCTCTCGAGAGCAAGTTCAAAGATCGAAGGAAAGCTGTCCAAACCTCGAGGCATGTCGCGCAGATATTCTGCCGATGACTTGAAAGAACTAGGAACGGGCGCCGGGCCCCGCTCGACTGGGACTCGAGGAGAGAACAGGTTGTCAAAGCGCAAATCGCACCTCCATTCGATAGCTGCTTACCCAACAGGTGCTTTCGAAGACCTGGATCCCGAAGCGTATACGGAATGGCAGAACGTGTCACCGGATCTACATTTTGCTACTACTCGCGGAATACCAGAATCAGTCAAGTCTGCAACAGTCACTGCTGGCGGCGAGCCTACTATCACAGCTATTCGACGAGCTAGGAAGCTGGAAAAGGTATTCGGATCGCTCCCGCCTCAACAGCTGTATAGCCAGAAGAGACCGCCTCAGCAGCTTCTCCCGCTCAAGAAGAAGCTTCTGCCGAGAGACGACAGACCACGCAGCGCTTTTGTGCAACCTGAAGAGGAGCTGGACGACGAGGATAGAAGCATTCTACGCGGATCAGCGGGCAGCCGACCGGGAGTCTACAGGCGAACATCCAATTCAAGCTTGTATAGATCCAGCATCGCAAGTCTGCGATATCTCGCAGAATGCAAGGATGATCGGCTCCTGCAAGAGTTTGCGAAGGTCGTTCTAGCGGAAGAGAGTGAAGTTTCTGAAGCGGAGACTAACGGAGGCCGAGCAACATCTCAGCCCGATAACACAGCCAGAGACAGTGATCATGGAGACATATCGGATGATGAAGAGGAAGTTGATGGTCTGGAAGATCTTGCTCGACATCCAAACACCGTTTCCTCGTATGGCAAGAAAGGCAAAGCTGCCCGGCACGACTCGCAGGCGGAAGGAAGGTCATCGCATGAAACGGACTCTGGCACGAGTCCACCTTTCGCCTTTGGTGGAAGGACCAGCAACCTATCCTTCATCCATCCGACCGCAAGTAGTGTCCGCTTCCAAAGCGTACGCGGCCATCGATTCACAGGCAGAGAAAGCGTCCTCTCTGGTCATACTGCATTCAGTAATGCAGATTCAGCTATCGACGTGGCATCTCGGCGCAGCACGAGTCGAGCGTCTTTGAGATCTTCCATGGACAGTGTCCGGATCCAATTCAAGCGAGCTCATAAGCTGGCGCACATGTTTGGCACTACAAGAGGAGAAGTCTTCAATCGCGTCCTGGACGATATCGTCGCTGATATCCAGGAATTGGACGAAGACGAGGAATTGTCAGATACAGAAAGAAGGGAGGTTTTGGAAAATGTGGCTGCTTTGAGAGCGGCACTGTAATTTGGATACGCCTTTCAACGACATTCCACACGACAATCAATCAGTAATCAAGTCTCAAGAAGAGTACGAAAACGGAATCTCTCCGCAGGCTGACCCTGCGTCATGCGGTCTTTCTCTGTCTCTTTTCTTCCACGCAGCAGCAGTTCTTAGCAGTCCTTGTAGCTATCAGGTTCAGCCAGCCAACAATCAATCTCAATATCAGCTTCAAGTCTTCCAGGATTTTCTCTCTCGAGCTCGACGATAATACTGATAACGTCTGATAGCCGGAAGCGGGCGATTCGGCGGACCAGCTGATCAGCTCTAGGCTACAACCCTCCACGCGGTACGCGTACACTAATGTCAGGGCAAAAGCTTGATATCGCTTGCTTGTCAGACCCACAGGACTACTGAGATCTTCACTTGGTTAGCTCTTTCCGAGCCTGGTCAGTCAGTCCCGGCAAGTCAGTATATGCGCCAGCTGTGGACATGTTGCGACGATGTTGTTGCTTTTGCTATCTGGTTCTTGCTTGCTACTTGATACACTTGCGCCCTTGAACTGTCGCTCGACCTTGTGAGACTTCGCACCTTTTCCAGCGCCCGACACCTCATTGCTCACTTATACCCGGCCCTCAAGAAATCGTTTTGACCATGCATCTGTAGCTTTTAAGGGGATTGAATTGGATTGAATAACACAAGATATACGGCAGTCAACACATGCATCAACCGCAAGAGACAGAGCTAGTCAAGTCCAAGTTAGGGCGTCGCAAACAAGGCGCAAAAGGGAGGGGAACTCGCGACAACGCAGTCAAGCCAGCTGCACATCAAGACAGTCAGTAGTGCTTGACTACTTACCTACACGAACCTTTCGTCAAAAGCCCCCAAAGATCCAAAGAGACCGGGTGCTCGCGGAGCAGCGACCACGAGGTAGGCGTATGGCTGCCCAGAAAGGGTGCTGAAGGTCGAGCTGGCTGCATGAGCTGACAGTTTTGATGCATCTTGAATTGCTGAACAGGTCTGGCTGTGATCTGAGGAGATGCTGGCTCGCTCACCACCGTCAAGTCCACGGAGAACGCCTGTCATGCCGCCAAGTCAGCAACCTGGCCAAGGGGTATTCCAGCAGCAGCAGCAAAGTACCTACAGCAACAATGCGCCTCCAACGATACGGACTGCCCAGATGCAGCGACTGCAGGCTCAAGTCACCGGCAGCAGCAGTCATTCGTCCTCATCCTCGAACCTCTCGGCGACTTCTGGCCAAGGCACCTCACAGCGATACAATACGCAAACAGCTGGATCAACACCTTCTCCATCGAGCCTCATCAGTCCGCCTTTCTTCTCGCAGTCAAACTTGTCAGCCGCTATTCCGCCCTCGACACCGGTCATGCAGTCGCCCTCATCTCCATCCGCCTTCTTTTTCGCATCACCTCAATCACCTGGCTCCGCCTTTGCTAACTTGGGCGCTGGCGACCCTATGCCATCCGGCTCATCGGCAGTCTCATCTCCAGCTCGAAAATCGACGGCTTCGCCTCGACCCAGTTTTGGCATAGACGGGCGCCCACCTATTCCTTACCCTTCAGCATTATCGCGTCCAAGCTTCTCGTACTCGACTGCAGCATCCGCTACCAGCTCGAATGTCCAGCTGGCTACCCTCTCTCGCCCAACGTCCCCCGATTCGGGGTCAAGTTCAGCTTATGCCTATGCAAGCGCCAATTCGCAAGCATTTCGCAATGTACATGGCTCCTCGGCTTCCATATCCTCAGCGTCGCTGCAGCCTAGTACGACAAATGGATCCACAACCTCGACCACCTCATCACGTGCATCGTCGCGCTCCCGGCGTCCGTCACTTGTCACTCTGCAGAGCTATCTGGAAGGTGTGAATCATGTCACGCGAGTGCGCTCTCGAAGCATTCGAGGGCATTCTCGCTCAGCGTCGTTTGAAGAGGCAAGCAACCAGCTGTTCGCAAAGCGCGATGGAGCCGCAACACCTTGGCATCTGGATGATGTAGATGAAGGACCAGCATGGGAGGAGAACTCGGCTTTCCTCACCCCCAACTCGCCAACTCCTCGTCGACCGGGTTTATGGAGCAGGAATCCTTCAGCAGTCTCCTTGAGACGTTCAGCACTATTCACAACGGATCCTGAACCTCTATCACATCAGACGTCGCCAATGCCTATTCGCATGCAGAACTACAACGATTTTGCGATAGATGATGACGATGATCTAGGAGAAAGGACATTTGTGGATCGAAGAGATATGGCACTATTCCCAAAGCATGCACATATAGACGACGAAGATGAAGCGAAACACCTGAGGAACCTGGAAGAGACGGGATGGAGCGAGCACGAGCTGAACTTACTTCAAGAGGGTGATAGATTGGGCATTGGACTAGAACACGAAGATTTGCCTATTACAAACGCATTGGAACAGCGTCCTGACTCGCCAGGCATCTTTGAGGAGGACAATGTCCAATTCGAGATTGTCCGCCAACTGTGAGTAAAGATTTCTAGCCTTCTGACACAGCGCCGCTGACTGTATCTTCAACAGTGGTTATGGATCATACGCAATTGTCTATCTAGTCAAAGAGGTGCTTTTCGACGAAGAGTACGAGGATGAAGACCATTTCCCGACAGACGACACTGGGTCATACACGAAGCCTGCAAATACTCTTTACGGACGTGAATTTGCTCTGAAGTGCCTTTGCAAGAAGAACCTGTCGGAAGAGCAAGTCAAGGTACAACGCTTCGAAGCAACTCTACATCGAGCATTACCCCATCACACGAATGTCGTCGCCTTGCACAAAGTATGTATGCTCCACCTGTAACACATATAATTTGCTAACAAGCTTGTATCAACAGGCCTTCGAAACTTCTGCTTGGCTCTTCCTCGTCCTTGAATACTGCCCTGGACAAGATCTCTATTTCTGGCTGGAACAAGCCCGCGACTCTGAGGGAATCGACGGCGAACCATCTCGAGCACCTTCTAGATTGGGCAGCACACGTCCTCCAATGCCTTCAGCTATTGTTTCGCGAGCCCTGCATCACAACGGCGGGTCTAGCGTCTTCGATCCTCCCCTAGGTGAATCACCAGCTCTCGGACATGCGTTCGATGAGGAAGAAGCCACTCCTCCCAGCCCTTCCGTACTTGCTGCAAATGCGGACAATGCCATCTTGTCGAGGCGCAGACTTCGTCTCATCAGCCGAATGTTTGTGCAGATGTGCGACGCTTTGCAAGCTTGTCACGATGCAGGAGTCAGTCACCGCGACATCAAGCCGGAGAACATCATTATCGTAGATAATCGCTCAGAAATGGGCAGTTCAGGAAAGATTGTCATTAAGATTACAGATTGGGGTCTCGGCACGACCGACTTGAGATGCGAAGACTTCGATTGTGGCAGCAAACCTTACATGGCTTATGGTGAGTTCGATGAGCTCTTCACGAAGAAAAGCTGACGCAGTTATGTGCAGAATGTCGCAACAATCTTCAGCCGTCGTATGAGCCGAAAGGAGCAGACGTGTGGTCACTGGGTATCGTTTTGATCAATCTCCTGTTCCATCGATGTCCTTGGGCGGATCCGACGCTTGATGATCCAGACTTCTCCGAATATCGCCTGAATCCAGTTGAATTTCTCGAAAGGCGCTTCGACGGCATGGGTAGCGAAGTCGCCACCTATCTAGCGACACGTGTCTTCTGCGATGTCGAGACATCAAGCAACTGTCCATCGAGGGTTACAGCCGGAGAATTTGGGAGGTGGGCAGCCAAGCTGGTTCGCTACATGGGCGAAGGCAGCAGAAGAGCCAGTATATCAGACTCGACTGTATACCTTCAGCAGACGACGCGGAAATCCCCTCGCCTCGAAGGCGCCAGGCTACATCAATCGCCTCAGCATCGTTCACCGCGACATAGCGTACAGCTCCAACACGCCGATACATTTGGATCACCAGCTCGGAGAATGCAGAGGCATAGCGTTGAGCTGCCTTCGGATCTGGTAGAAGAGATATTGGCCAACGAGGGTCATGTTGCGAATGGTCATGGACAGGAGGATGGGTCAGCGATGCTCGAAGACACTCTGCAGGATCTGGAATTAGAAGACGGCGAGCAATCTCCTGAAGCTGGTACGACTGTGCGAACCCGACGACGCAAGCGAGGTGCTCGAAGAAAGCATAAACATGGTGAAGGAGCTTCCTCTACAGCTCCAGTCAGCCCTTATCTGGCTCCTGCTGCCGGAGATGAGCTGGAAGAGGTGTCTCTTCACCTGCAAGCGCTGGCTCGCGAAATCAGCCAGACCACCAAGAATATATCGCCGCTATCCTCCACTGCTCTTACAGCGTCGGGACAGCCAAACGAGTTGTCGGAGGTCAAGTCTAAGCTAGGCAAGCCTCGCTTTGCAGATCGTTTGAAGGGCGCTTTTGCAAATGGAAATCCCGATCTTCAAGCCTTTGCGGACCGAGCGCGACAGCGCGATCTGATGCTTACTGGCGGCCACAATCCTACTGCGTCGGCACCAGCCAAATTACAGCATGCTCATCTTAGCACAACAGGCTCCGGCGTTTCCAGCTTTGGTTCCGTCGCATCTTCTGGATCTTGGTCCGAAGAAGCTGACAAGAATTCTCACTGGGCATCTACGGGCAACAGGCGCCAGCGGGTCTCTCGTACTCGGGGTCATGAGCAGGCTTCTGCCTCCCTGGATCGCATCGGGCGACCTTCTAGACAGCACTATCAATCATCCGGGCAAGGCGCTAGCAGTGCAAGTGCAAGTCTGAGCTCGTCGCCCTCTCGAAACGCCTACTCACCTCCATCGAGTTTCTCGAGCGTAACGTCCTTCGAAAGTCGTGGAGTTTCCCGTCCAGTGAAACCCGTCTTACAATCCATCGATGAAGCAGTCTACAAGCCGCCTGCAATCAGGAATGGCGAACATCTACATTCTAGTACGAGTCCTTTGCATTCTGCTAGTACAGTCGGCCCTGGCAGCTATAAGCGGGAAGACGCTGCCTATCCATTCCCTTCCTCTTCCAAATCTTCTCCGGTCGTTCTCGACCAGAAGCCAGTCATGCAGACGCATGTCGTCAGGGAGCCTGTCCTTCCACCAGTGGAGCAAGCCCCGCAAACCACAGCAACTCCTCGAGCCAAGCTCGGCAGGCTATTCAACAAGTTCTCGCGAGCTTGAGGTCTTTTGAGCCCTCCCTTTTGCCAAGTCACTTACTATCGATATGTCAGGCCCGTATTCGGCGAGAGGCCAGAAGGTGCCGCTGTCTTCAAGAGCTGATGGCAGTTGCCAAGCAAACCTTCGTTGTAGTATAGTACCGTGTTCCGCAGAGCTTATCGCAGACAAGGCAATGTACAAAGTTGGACCGTTTCCGAACACCGCACTCGCTCCTATCGCCGCTTCTGATTGCGCACCTCCGACATGCATCTCTGCCGATGCCTTGCCGCACACGTACGCTCTGCTGATGTGGTATATATAAGGCCATAGTTTCTGGTTCTGGCTCTTTCCATACTACACATTCGCTTCCCGCCAACACACCATGATTGCCTTGACCAATCCGACAATCATTATATCGGGCGCGACAAGCGGTATAGGACATGCTCTGAGTCGCAAGCTGGCGCGAAGCTCGGCGAAACCCTCTATGCACCTCGTTGGACGCAATGCTGCCGCTGCTCAAGAACTCATAACCTCGCTCAAGCAGGACAACCCTGCCGGGATCTATCAGTTTCACAAGTGGGCTACTGATTGACTGAAGGGGACTGTTGTCAATGTTGATATCATCTCAGATGCGATCTGACGCTGGTCTCCGAAACGAAGAACCTCGTTCAAACGTTGCGCACCACAGTAGACAAGGTCGATATCTTGATCTGCTCGCAAGGCATCCTATCCACGGCTGGGCGAACAGAAACATCCGAGGGCAACGATGTCAAGATGATGCTCCACTACTACTCGCGCATGCTCGTCATTGACGGGCTGAAGGATAGATTCGGAGAAGATGCCAGAGTTATGTGTGTCTTGGACAGCTTGCGCGGCGGCCCAAAAACCGTCAAATGGGATGATCTTGACCTTAAGCAAAAGTTCTCTTTGCATAACGCCGCCCAACACTGCATGACGATGACGGATATAGCCCTACAGGTGCGTTACGTTTCTTTAGTCTCTGGCTTGGCCACGGCTGATGAGATCAATGAACAGGACTTGGGGAAGAGTATGCCGAACGCCGTGCTATTCCACAGCTATCCCGGCATCGTCAAGACATCCCTCTTTCAAGGCTTGTCCTGGCCGCTACGTATGGGAGCCAGCCTCATCGCCCAGGTTGCGGCTGTCACACCTGAAGTCTGTGCGGAGCGCTTCTCACAAGCTCTGCTGACTGAGGAGCCAGAGCAGTACAATGTCGGTGGAGCCTGCTTCTGTGACAGTAAAGGCAACCCAGTTAAGGACAAGCACGTCGCTACCAAAGAAGAGCGGCAGAAAGTCTGGGAACATACGATGGCGGTAATAGGATGAGCCAGTTGCCGAGCTCTGGTTACGCTCGCTGGACTAACGGCCGCAGCTTCCTCAAGCCTATCTTTCCCTTCATACATCTGATCCGCTGCTTTCATCCTTTTCGGTACTGTTATTGTAACCCATAGCTGCCCGGCGTCCATCTCCCGATCCCTCCGCAATATGTCGCCTTCCTATCTTTCAAATTACTCGTCCAGCTTGTTAGCCGGACAAGACGCTAATGCAGCTTGCTTTTCTTCCACAAACTACGTGCTTCGAGTCAATCCCCTTCAGCTTCCTCGTCCAGCACAGCCTTGACGAAAAATCTGCTTGCGAGTGCAGCGTCGAGTTCAACCACCTTGTAGATCTCAATCCTTGTCATTACAAGTATGGATCTGCTCAGAAAGGCAACAATCAAAGGACTAAGACACCACAAACGCGCGAATATGCAAGCTGCCAAGCCTGCCAACCCTAATAGCGCCCCAGCTTGGAACAACATCGATTTGGGAGCTGCTCAGCAGGTACAACCTTCATTCAGACGTCGTTCATCAAGTATGAGCCGCCAAGAGGCAGATTCCCTATACTATCCGCCGCCTGCAGTGATACGTGCAAAGCCATCCGGATTCACCGCCCCGTTCAGCAGAATCTACCAAGGTATACTTCAAGCAGGTGGTACAGAACAGGAGAGACTTCTGAGGTGAGAACTTTGCGAGCTCCTGCTTCGTTGAAAGTGACTGCTGTTTTCGCAGCGAATGGCACGTTCGCTTAAGATTCGGAGATCGCCCTGCTCCGCCTGCTGGTCTTCGTATTATTCGTTTCAGGGCTTCAGGACATGCCAATGGATTCGCTTACTACGAACTCATGCCTGCTACGTTACAAGAAGCAACCAACAAAGAATGGATATTTCAGGCTCGTGGTCCGTACTACTTCCCACCTGTGCATTACGATACCATCCTCAAAAACGATGTATATGGCTATCAGGCCTTTTTCAATGGCGAAAAAAGCTCTGAAGATGTCGAGGCCTTCGTACTGCCTTCCTCCACAAAAGTCCAGCGTACTGTCCGTACAAACACCAGGAACCTGCCAAGCGAACTACTAGCTTGGACAACAAATACGACTTCTGCGGAAGTCCGAGATCAAAAGCAGAGATGCACCCCTGACTCGCTTAGTGGCAGGCAACTTACCGGGTTCTACACACGAGAAGCTCAAAGCACTAAGCCTATACGGCACATCATGAAGCAGCCGATGCCTGTAGAGCTTGGCCGATCGCACAACTTTCTTCCTATCGACCTCGCTAATCTTGCTGGAGCATCATCTCAAGCGAACCTATGGAAGACTGGACGAATGGACGACCGCTTCGAGATGCTCAACACCTGGTATCGAAAGCCGGGCTGTAATGCTTGGGTAGAGGTCACCCATATGTATTGCAGAGGACTTTAGCCTTCCTTCGACAAGGGGCCCTTTGACTGATGAAGGGGTAATCTTCGTCCCATTGTTATTCGCTGCTCAAAGTCATACTTTCAAAGCAAGCTGAACCTTAACGCCTTGTTCTGATGTGTACTCGCACCTATTCAAACACGCAGCGGTACGCGCAGAATGGACACACCGAGCCTACGTCTGCTTCGAAGGTCCCCGAACTCTTGTCAAGGTGGAGCTAGGGCTGCCTCGAAGACGCCTTCTATCGAATTGGAAGCCAACGACAGACCTGAGAGGCGTGCATCAATGAGTAGGCCAATCCAAGTAGATTCAGAGCCCTACGTCCCAACAGAATATCATAAGCGCTTGATGCGCACGCTTCAGCAGGAGAGTATGCGAGAGACGCTCTACTTTCCTCCGCCGGCCCTGTCGTGTAGAAACACGAGCACCGGTCCATCGATCCCATCGAAGGACAATCGGCCCGTACTCAGGTAAGGCTCTCATTGACGTCGGCCAGTATGGGATTGGTGCTGATCTGCTGCCGTCTGTCAGAGAGCGCCTTGTCCGGATGAGCTACGATAGGACTCGAAATCTTCCACCTCGCGTGCTACGATTCAAGACGTCCTCCGGCTATACATATTACGAAACCCTAACATGGACGCTTGAAAGGCTATCCAGTACTGACTGGTCCTTTCGGACTTGGGGTCCCTACTACTTCCCACCTCTCGGCTACACAACGATCGAGCAAGGAGGAGGCTTCCAACTCACATTCGACGACCACTTCAAAACGTACGAAATCGATGCTTTCGTAAGGCCTAGCGATGCAGACATACTGGATGCCGATAGCATGAAGACAGCCCTCTCGACTGGGCCCGGCTTGATCGCTTGGACTGACAACAGAACGGATTCCTGTCTTATCAACGCTGGTAGTCCTACTGGGAATGTGCGATGCACACCAATGGCGCTCAAAGACAGAAGCATAGTCGCGTTCACTGTTCGAGCGGATGGACGGAGAAGTAAGTATGTTCTTACAGAACCTCTAAAACTCGGCGATCACAGTGGAATGTTGAAGAACTTCGTCAAGGTCTGCGTAGGCCAGCTGGCGCGATCGGCTCGTCTGTCGAGCATGGCCAAGCAGGCAAAGCCGCAGCGCTTCGAGATGAAGGATACATGGTTCTGTAGACCAGCTGATGGTCGATGGGTCCAGGTAAATGCGTTGTACTGTAATAGCTGAGTGCAAACCGCTGCGCAAACCTATCCAGAGCTTGCTGACCTTGCAGAAGGGAGCGAACTCCACGGATATGCGATACGCGCCTATTGACCTACAGAACGAAGGAAGAACGAGTAAAAGAAGGTTGCACGACTTGCGAAAGGCAGAAAGAGGTGTTAAAATAAAGGATATGAAACGATTGATCGGCCCTTGAGCGAACGAAGAAAAATGAATGTGAAAACTATGTATGAGTGAAGGAAGATAAGACATCGTCTAGATGCTTCTTCCTCTCTCCCCGTGAGAATAAGTCTGGCTTTGTGCCTCCCTGGGTGGTCCAGCTTGTCGAAAGAATGTATAGCGAGAGAAAAACAGAGAAAGAATGTGAAGGATGAATAGTAGATATGCCAAGAGACAGCTACATATAGGGAGAAATGCTGTTCTCGCGCTTGAAAGATGCTTTGCTGATGCTTAGCATCCCATGTTCCAGTCACCGAGACTGCTTCCGTCTTTGCCTTGTAGCCAGCTAATAAGAATGTTTGAGTGATCTTTGCTATCTCTAGGAGCGACGCAAACTTACCCATTGAGCATCTGTTGGAAGTAGTTGAGGTTGTTTTGGCACTGTAGTGGGATATTCGCATTAATGTCCGTTCAGAATCCGGTTCAACTGAATTACTGACCTGGCAGCATTGCCCCTTGATAGCAGTGGCTTTCTCGACAGTCAGACCTGCGTACCAGCCCTTAAGGAACCACAACTTTCAGCTCCTGGCCAGATCAAAACGAGCGACGAGCTCAACTTACGTTGTATTGTCCGAGAGCAAGGAGCACGTTTCCGTTGTTTGCGTCAAGGCGGTCCTTAAAGTACTGTTTGTATTTATTGTTTGTCTTAGTCGATTGTTACGCGGCAATTGGATTGATAAACTTACGTATGCACCGGTCTTGATGTTGTAGTCTGGGTCAGAGCAGTTGACTGGAACGACGAATCAGTACAGATGCAAAGGAACGAGGAGAGACTATACATACCGCCGTCGGAGCACTTGTCGGCGGTGATTTGCATCAAGCCGTAAGCACCTCCATTGTCGCCCATAGCTATGGCTCAACGTCTTAGCATCATCGATTGTGCAGGAACTTTCTGCGGACTCACCGCCAGCATTGCAGCTCGACTCTTGCATTGCAATCGAGGCGAGGAGGATGGCGGGCAGGCCGGTCTCTCCTGCGTACTTGTCGAAGCTGGTGCACATACTCATCAGAGAAAGGACGTAAGAGGATGAGGTATAACGCTTCTCACATGCTCAGATAAGGCTTGCAAGCCTGGAAGGGCGAGTCTGCCTCCTCGATGGTCTCGTCCAGAGAGAGCGCGCTAACTTGGTCAATGTGGAAATCAGGAGGAGTCCAGCCTGCGCCGTACAGTCCGCAGTTGAGGAAGTCCATGCTTCCGTTTGGTCCAGACTTTTTTGTGACATCTTGAGTCGCGCCAGATTTGCCGCACTTGCTGTCTACGAAGGAGAATAGTCCTGCGCCAGAGATGGTGCCGGAGGACGTATCGCTCTTGCTACCTTGTGTAGCTGCAGGGGCCACCTCTTCCGCGTTGGACGCGGTCGGTGCGGCCTCCTCAGCCTTCTTGGACGAGGATGAGCCGGCTGCATTGATTACTTGGACAGTTCCGCTGCCTTGATGCTTGGCCTTGCACTTTGTAGTGCGCTTGCCATTGTGATGTCTTGCGAGGGATCTTGCGAGTTTGGAAGTGTAGAATTCGTCAGAGGGTCGTGCTGCGACGAGCTCGGTGGCCGTCAAGGTTGCGATGAAGAGGGATGCTACGAGGGATACTGAGCGCATGTTGGCGAGTTCAGCTGGAGATAGTCGTTGAATGTGAGTTTGGATCTGGATTTGGGTTGCTCGGCCAGCGGGCAGGGAGACCAGGAGATGGATTCAAGGGATGCGAGTGGATGCGATACGAACGAGATGGATGTTGCTGTGAAAAGCTGTGAGTTCGTCTGTGGAAAGGACTGTGTTAGCGAAAAGTGAGTGAAGCAGAGACAAGGAGCGAAGGGCCAACCCACTTTGGAGGATGATGCGAAGGACAATGCGCAGGATGATCGGGGGGATTGGATGGCCAGTGCTGCAAAGGAAGGAGGGAGGGACGTTGCGATGACAACAAAGACAAACACCCCCAAACGCTAGTGCTCATGGCCAACGACATCCGTTGCGACACCCCAAAGCGGTGACATCCAAACATTTGGACCGGCACGTGATCACAACGCGTCATGGCAAGGAAGGGGGAAGACGCGTCTCAGGGCGTGCCTGCCTGCGCTGGCTGTCAAGGCTATCTATCTATAGAGTATGTGTAATACTCTTACTTTAGAGTGGATATTCAACGCGTCGACCTGCTGCTGCTCTCTCAAATCCCAACATCATCACGCGCGTGTGCTCATTACGTCATCCGCCAGGACTGCTCTCTTCCTCACTCCAGACTGAAGGCTTTCCTTATGTCCTGGTCCCGATCCTGGCCTCCACTGACGCTCTGGCTCACTGCACCCGCCGTACTGACCTTCCAAGCTGCTCTCCAGCAACTGAAATGCTCTGCCCTCACTCGATACTCCTGCCTGCCCATATGCGTCTGGCTCATCTATTCCTCCACCAACGTCTTCTTTGAGCCAAAGAAGCCATTCTTGATATTCAATGTCGTGATTCATATATCCAAGATCTGGTCTGTGTTGAGGAGCATAGAGCTGGCTGTTGGAAGCCCAGAATCGCATACTTGGATAGGCCATGAGGCTGCGTATGCAACTACGGACACACAAAACCCTTCAAGGGACGCTCCAAAAGGCATAATTCAGATCGTCTATTATGCCTGGTCAGACGTAGCCAATCTGTGAGTGCGCGCATGGGCCCTCTCTCGCTCGTCTCTGATAAGTTACGCAGCCGTGGCATAGGCTGGGAATGGGGTATCAAAGGATCAGAAATACCCTCTACGCATCCATCAGATAGCGAGATACACTTTGTGCTCTCCTTACTCTACCGTATTATTTGGTCGCATGCGTTATCATTAGCCGGCGTGCGGTATGCCATCCTTGCAAGAAGAAGCGGGGGACCAGCTCTGCTCTTGCAAACTTTCCTAGAGCCACATAGCACCAGAAAGGTCCCGGCAATCCCGTTACAGGTAATTGGAAATATCTTCAATATCCTCGCATTCGGAGCGGCGGTCTACGCAACTCTAGAAGCAGGCTACACCTGCTTGACACTAGTAGTATATGTCCTCACATCTCTCCTGTCATTCTTCTCCTCCTCAATACGCTTCGAGAACCGAGCATGGCCGAGATTGATGAACCCGCCGCTCAAAGCTACTTCGCTGCATGCGTTCTGGGCAAAAAGGTGGCATGCCCTGTTCAGGAGACAGTTCTTGGTGGATGGGTACATCCCGCTCGCTTGGCTTGCCGAGAGTTTAGGTGCGGGTAAGAATGGGCAAAGAGCGATGGGCGTCATGGGCGCGTTCGCCATCAGCGGTATCATGCATGAAGTTTGTGAGTTGCTGTCCATGTAGGACCTAGTCCGTAGTCAACTGCTCATCCCTATTTCTACTCGCTGACCACAGTCAATGACGCTACACCCTGGCTACCCCGCGATCCACGCTACAGGACTTTTTCCTTCTTCTTCCTACAAAGCATCGGCCTAAACCTCGAAAGTGCTTACAGGAAGCTCACACGCCCCTCAGCCCCATCAAGCACTAGATCAGTATTTAGCCAATCAGCGAAAATGTTCGGATGGGTATGGACGTTCGCGTTTCTACTTTGCACGGGCAAGCTGATGGGTGATACTTGGATGGAAAGAGGTCTAGGCGACTTCTTCCCGCCTTTAGATGACTGGGAGTGGTGGAGATGGGCAGTGCCGTTTGGATTCATCTTCCCTCGCTTGGAATGAAGTATCGAAATCGAAGTACACATGCAGTTGGGGGCGGAGTAAGTGGCAGTATTACTAGAAACGATCTGTATGCTATAGAAAGAAAGAACGACGATGTCAATTGCTGCCTAAGTATATACAATGACAAGGGGTCGGTAGCTCGATACACCTGGACTCAGGACGAAGAAAAGCGCGTGTATACCGGATGAGAACTGCTAACGAGGAGGACTGATCTTTGCTCGAATGCTAATGCGGCGCTGGAGGGGTAGTCCAGCGGAATTTGTGCCAGGCTGCTGCGAGCTGAAGTTCGATAAACTTGCGGTAGACGAAGAAGAGGATAACGATGAGGAATGCATTGGAGGAGAGAGTGGGTTGGGCGATTGCGGACGGGATTTGACGCGGATACGCGGACTGGCAATGCCAGCGGCCGGTCCTAAGAGGGAAGATGTGTTGTGGGATTGATGCGGTCGAAGCGAGGAGACAGATGGATCACTCCACGTCCGTTTCATGTCGCTGTTCGCCAGAGATGATATGACAGGAGGGCGAGAGACTCTCCGTTCTCGCTCGCCATTCCTGTCTTTGCTGTCTCTAACATTCTTCATTGTCGAGTCTTCCAGAACTAGGTCTTTGACTACTTCCTTCGCCAGATTTTTGACTAGTAATGATGGGTCCGACGCTGCTAGTTTCCTGACCAGAGGAAGGAGATCGGGCTGCTTGGCTAGTAAAGTGTTGCGATGAAGTGAACTTGCTGTGGATGTAGCTTCTACGCAGAGCCTTATAAGACGTAAGAGATTTAAGCGGACGACGGCTTTGCTGTGATTCGAGAGGCGCTCGATCGATCGCTTTAGGAAAGAAGGTTGCTCGGCAAGCCTTGTACAGAGTGTCGTCGAGAGACGAAGAATCTGTATCTCATGTATCAACTCTCACGTATAGTCAAAGACGCTGCTATAAACTTACCTTGAGCAGCGGTTCAAGCATGTTCTCAAAGCTGGCAGACTTGGCTTGCGAGAATGCTCGTAAAACAGCATCTACGGAAGCTTTCTCGAGCAGAGCGTCCTCGATTCTTGAGGTCTCGTCTTGCATCCTGTACTGATATCAGTATCTGCAATGAGATCGGACGTGTCTGCGAGGATCTGCTTACCATGACAGCAGAGATTCGAGAGCAGATAAGTTCCAGAATGGATCCTTCAGCAAATCGATGTACAGATCAAAGACATTGAATTGCCAAAGAATCTTGCGACATGTCTTACTCGCATGCGCGAAGTCGCATAAAATAGGCAAAGCTATCTGTTTCAGCGGGCCATTCCGAGAGACTAGCTTTTGTAGTATTGGAACAGCGCCTGCTAGTGCAGCTTCCTCTATACGACTCTTGCTCAGTCGGCAGAGATTGTATAAGGCACTGACGATAGGATTGCAGATTTCCTGCAAAGAAACTTGCTGTTGAGCAAGTCGTATTTACGTTACACCCGAGGCTTACAGTCACGTCCAGATGCTTTGTCATGATCTTGACGAGCGTCTCGATGGCGTTTGCGTTCTGCAAGACCTCCAAAGCTGCTGGTGCCATGCTTATATTCTTGAGAGTCTTGAGCACAGGTACTAGGATCTCAACTGGCAGCCGACGGAGAACTTGGACCAGACCTTCTCGCAAGCATCAGTCTACGCTTAGAGCCTTTGCATTCCCGACTCACGCAGAATGACGGGTCTTTGAGCCAATTCCATCTTGACTTCTAGATCACTTTGCGCAAACAGCAAGAAGACATGTGCAATTTTGTGCATGGCACTTTGTGCCAACTCATCTTGATCGTCGGCCACGGCGCTGAGCGCGGTCGAAAGCGGTTCCAAAAGACCCTCTTTCGCAAACATCCGACAGAAATCGTTACGCGGAGTAGATCCCTAGAACAGACAAGCTTCTTGAGCGTCCTACCCTGGTCAAGAGAAGCTGTTCGGCCTTACCTGCATGTCGAAGACTCTGCAGATGCCGTCTACAGCCATCCAGACGAGGTCCTTCTGATCGCGATAGTTTTCGTCCATCATGTCGACCAGAGTCCGCAGACCCTGCAATACCGCTTCAGCATGCCAGGAGTAATGTTTTAAGAGAAAGAACATACCCGACAAGAGATGAACATTTGCAGCTGGAACAGACATACAAGCTCAGTACTGCCTCTAATTGGACAGAGGCCAGAACTCACAGTAAGAAGAGAGGTTCTGCACATCGCTCCGATGAAAAGGGCAGCCTCAAGCCGAATGTCACGAGAGTACCGAGGATGCGAGAAGTTCATGATGACCGGACAGCCGCCGATAAGCTGAAGAGCCAGCTCGATTAGCTGATCCGCATGCTGAGAAAGCCGACCTACGCATATCTTCTCCAAGCTCGCCAAATCGTTGCCAATGATCTGCGGAATAGAAGATTAGTCGAGCTTACTGTGTCAATGTGTCCTGGTGAGCTTACAAGGTTCACTATCCGAAGTTCCAAGCTGATGACCTCTCTCGACCGAATGCTTTGCAGAGACTCCACGATTGTAAGCAAGCCATGTGCTTTGATGAAATAGTCCTTGACTTCCGGGAAGTCCTGGAAGATGTCCACCTGCGTTCAGATGTTGCTTCAGTACACTCTGATACGCCAAACCACATCGATGGCACATACTAGGTAAAGGCAGCCATCGCGAACGGCAAGCTCGTCTGCTTCTGCGTTCATGCCGTCCAGTAGATCGTTCACGAAAGAGCACATTCGAGTGATCTTGTCCCTCAGTACGTTTGCTTGAAGGTCATCTTGGGTCTCATCTTCGCTTAGGCCCCCATCGACTTGGGCAAATGGATCCTCCTCATCAGCTTCTTCATCACCAAGCTGGCAAGGGATCTGTCAGTCTTCAGTCCCGTGCATCGAAGATTGACACGCACCCATGATCGACTAGATAGCTTATTGTTCAGTGCAAGTTTGTGACCGTTGCTGCCTTGCGATTCCGTTTGGTCGAATGAGTCTTCGTAATCCTCATTGTCAGTCTCGACGAATCGTTTTAGAGCTTTAGACGCGAATGCTTTCAACGAAGGCGCTGGAGGAGGTGCTGATGCGACCGGCCCTCGTAAGGGCGGTCTTCGCAGCGGAGTAAGATCTCTGACGGAGCGCGCACTACCGTCAGACAAATCGCGAGGGTGTAAGATGCTCTTGGCCACGTTCTTCTTAAGCTGGGCGCATCGATATCAGCTATGAATGCCAGTGAATATGTTGGTGCGTACCTTTAGATCGGCAACACGGCTCTCGAAAGGCTCCGAAGCATCATCGTCGAGCAGGTCCGAATAGTCTTCTACGACACTGCTCAGGACCGGCTTCGCGGCCTTCAGATCAAGCGGCGAGAAGGTACCAGGTTTGATAGTAAACGAATTATCGCCTGCGTCATCTTCGAACGAGCCGTCGTCGGCCATGGTCGAGTGCTCAAGCGCGGCGATCTTTGCGCTAGGTATTCCTTCGGTAAAATCGCTGTCCCAATTATCATTTTCCTTCTCTTCTTCTTGAAGCTGTATGTGCGGTGCTGGAGCAAGCGGGATGCTTTGAGCAGGTCCTTTTACCGCTGCCATTGAAACATCTGCTGATTTGTTGGGCTCCTCGAACAGCTGATGACCAATCTGCCGAGTCTGCGGAGGAGGCCGGTTATTCGCTTGTAGTACATTCGCAAGATCTTGGGCCGGTCTGTGTGAGGGTCTCGACGACGTGAGGGAATGTAACACAGGATTAGGCTGCTTGTCCAATGCTTTGTTCCATTCTTGCACTCTTGCGATTGTCTCATCGTATGCTGAACTCATGCCTCTCGGTAGGTTCGATCGCCTCTTCGTGTTGTCTAGCTGTTTCCGTGCAGAGACCATCCATGGATGCTTCAGGAGTTTCCGAGCCGATATTCGCAAATTGCCGTCTTTCTGGAAGCATTGGGTCAGGAAGTCCCGCACTACTGGCGAAGCACTATCGGGAAGCGGAGGACAGTCATCGTTGACTATTCTGAAGAGTGCCGGCATCGGATCCAGCTGATGATACGGAGGCTGGCCTTCGAGTAGCTCGATGACTGTGCATCCTACGCTCCAGATATCGCTTGCTGTAGTCGCTCCAGACTGTTCCACTACCTCCGGAGCCATCCAATACGGCGATCCGACCACACTCCTGTCAAGTCCTCCCACTCTTGTAGCGACTCCGAAATCAGCAAGCTTGATGCTGCCTTCTTTCGTAGCTAGGATATTAGAGCCCTTAATGTCTCGATGAATGACACCTTGGTCGTGTAGATAGAGCAGCCCTTCTAGAACTTGACAGATATAAATCTGACATAGCGACTCGGGAAACTTGCCAAACTTCTTGCAGATTGCCGTCAATGAGCCGTTCTCGCAGTATTCTCTGTGATTTAGTCAGCGATTGTGCAGTGACTCGTGTATAGAAACATACAATACTATCCAAAGGAAGTCGCCAGTCTTGACGAAGCCTCGATACTGAACAACATTCGGGTCTGGCGAAGAGGATCAGCAAGGTCTGTCTCTTGGATTCTTGCTGAGATACTCACGGTCGAGGTTCTTGAGCAGATCAATCTCAGACTGTAGTGACAACGTTCAGACATATCGCAAGTAAAAGCGTGACCCAGGGCTGACCATGATTTCCGGGAGTTCGCTAGCAGGTATGTTGCTGAGGCCGATCTGCTTGACGGCTACTGTTTCGCCCGTCTGCCAATTGAGAGCCCTTTGTTGACATGTCTCAGCTTGGATACATGCCCATTTTGCTTCTGTTTTGAGCTCGCGGACCTGTAAACGCATCCGAACGCGCCTCGACCAAGGACCTCGCCGAGTTGCTGGCATCACAGAACATAGCATAGTTTGAATATGTAGCTTTGGAAGGGGACTTCAAAGGCCAGACTGACGTGGTTGGGCAAGGCTGCTGCTGCCGCCGAGGGATTGCTGGAGCCATGATTGCTGTTGTTGCTGTAATCTGGCATCGTTGCTTGCAGCAGCTTAAAGCAAAGTGTTACGACGTCGTTTGCGCATGTCCCAGGGAAACGTCTGTCAGCTGGCAGAGATGGGAAATGATGCAAGGTTCGCCCAAGTGCAGCCCAAACACGAAAACGGATCTTCAATGCACGCGAACGAAGGATTAAACTTTCCAATATCCTGCATTGCAGCAAACGAAAGAGACTAAAGCAGTGGTACACAAGAACCGACCGTCACATCCTTCCGCCATGACTATCTGATCCTACTCTCGCGATTCAGTCGTTTAGAACTTGGTGCTGCGATGATTGACAGGCGTATTAGCATAACTTGCTGCTACGATATATAGCATGCCCACGCACAATTGCTTTGAGCCAGAAGCCTTGCCCTTGGTCACACGGAGAACGTTGAATCGGACGGTCTGGCGAAGTCATGACGAGTCAGCCTTGCTAGTCGCAGATTTCGACCACGTCGTTCGCACCTTTGTCAAAGGCCTGCATTGCCCAACGGTAACGATATCGCCAACCTCGACGCGGAAAGCAGGGGAGCAGTGTGCTGAGACGTTCTTGTGTCTCTTTTCGTATCTGTTGTATTTAGGCACGTAGTGGAGGCTGTAGATTTGGGTGTAAGCTTCCGGACGTTTGATCAACTGTTGAATCGTGCTCCACGCACTAGTCTCTGCGCAGGACAATGGTTCTCGTCATTTTGGTCTTGGTGACGACGCCGGTCATGATGCGTCCACGGATAGACACTTGACCAGTGAAAGGGCACTTCTTGTCGATGCTGTATAACACAAAGGAGCGACCTTGTCAGTTCCCCGTCCTTCCTGCTTGTGTCTCCCAAGATTTCGCTGGACTAACTAGATTCCTTCCTTTGCGGCTGCAGGCGTCTTGAAGCCTGTATTACAGCACATGTCCTTCGTTACTCTGTGCTCTTCTCGTGATTTGGGCAGCGGTTCGCCCTACCTAGACCGACATCTTTGACCCAACGCTTCTCGGCGCTCGCCTTGTTGGCCTTCTTTGTGAGCTTGCTAGACTGGAAGAGCGGCTGCTTCTGGTAGGCCTTCTCGACCTGAGCGTCCTGGGTCGCTGCCAAGTTTGCTGTCGAAGCCATGATTATCTGTCGTTTCCAGGCCAAGCGGTTGCAGTGTAATTCGATTCGGGTGTCAGGTCGCACGTATATCGATATTGATTACAGTAGATTAACGCCAGTAGTCGCAGTATTGTTGACAGGCCGAGTATCGATTTTTGGTCGTAGGGTCGGATCAAGCCAATTGTCATATTTCGGTAGCGTAGACGAGCCAGGCGTTTGATGAAGTAGGTAATGTTGAAGAAGTGTATACACAGTCAGTACTTTGTAACTTCTTGCTGCGTTCTCTTGGACACTTCGCCCTCGTTGACGGCTTTATTGCTCTCCAGCTCACCTAGAAATGTCTAGTTTTCGAGCAGAGGCCAGTCAGCGGTTGTACTCCTACTGCAATTAGATGCGACGATGTAATACACACCTTTTGTAGTGATGAATGCGCTCTGAGTACGGCCTGCGTCTTCTTGGTCGGTCCTGCGCACCTCGATCGGGGAAAAGGGAAGGCGAAAGCGAAAGAGGAGCGAAACCAAAAGAGAAAAAATTAGAGTCGCAAGGGAGAAGTCATAAGCGCCATTTGCTTGAAGGTTCTTTAACTCCATTGAAGTCAACCTCTGAGAACGCTCTCTGCACTACGTCGAAGTGGCTGCGCCTGAATTGCACCGAAAAGGATTCCTCGAACAACAATTGCCTTGCATCTCTTGCCGATCCAGCATATCGCACGTCTTCTCTGACTCCAATGTTTCCTTGGCCATCTTTCATCCTTTCACAAACCATCTCCATGCATGTCGCCTCATCGCATCCCCGATATAATCGCTGAACGCAGGCATCGTACTTGTACAGCGTGTCGCCATCCGCCTCTTCGCTTTACCGTTCCCATGAAGCTTCCGGAGTGTCGCCCATACTATCTGCTTTTCTGGACGCCTGCATAACGCTTGTAGCCGTCCTTCCGATTCTTCCTATGTTTGGCGAAGGGCGGACTAATGCTGGTAGGGCCTGCAGCCAGCTTTCATACAGAAGAACTGAATGCCTGTTTGCGACGTTGACGACAGGCCTCCTGTAATCGTGACCCTTCAACTTGTGGTCCCTGTCACCGCTCTAATTCCGAGAGGCCATGAAGGCCGAAGCATTCGGGCAGCGAGACGACGACTCGCAAACGCGAGATACCGATAGGTAAGTCGCTCAGTATGCAGGGTAGTGGAGCGGTCGCTCTGGACAAAGCATAATAAGTCCTTTCTCGAGTACATCGATGCAGAGCCCCGTTAGGCGGTGCCATTTCGTAAGCTATAAATCCATCCTCGTTCTGCCTTTTGCTGCTTAGCCCCAGTCCCTCAAGTCCATATCATCCCCATAATCTGCTGTCCACCTATCCAAGAACAACGTACAGTGGGTTCCGACTGTACCGCTGGGTCGTGCTGGTCGACTAAGTCCATCTTCAACGTTTCCTGTCACAGTTCAGAAATGGGCCGTGCAACTGCTCTGTCAACATCTGCAGCGTACCAGAGGCGCTATCGAGGTCTCGTGCCGATCTGGGGCCAGTGCGGATACGGTGGTTATGAAGGACGATGCGTGAACGCTATGCAGCTAGACAAAGCTAATAACAATGTGCTCAAATGGAACTGCATCGCCAACAAGCGCCACACTCAGAAGTGGTCGGGTCACTTTTGTGAGCAGCAAGACCATCCTTGCGTACGAATCCTCATACGAGAGTACTCTGGACCCGAAATGCTATACCAGATCCCCGTCTACGCGGTCACAAGAGACTGCTGCACAGTCTGTCAATGGGAGACTCCGGAAGCGAGCACGTTCAATAGATGGATGGCTGTCCCAGCACCACCTGCACGAAAAGCCAGCTGAATTGCTGGTATAGGCTATCTACGTGCTCTCATCATCTCATTACATACGCCTCCTGTTTCCGCTCATCTAGCCCTGCTGTCTCACCTTCAATTGCCGTTTGATTGATGTCAGCAAAGACAATCAACCTTGCCATGTCGACAAAGTCCGGAAATGGCTCG
This sequence comes from Erythrobasidium hasegawianum, assembly GCA_001972285.1. Classification (NCBI taxonomy): domain Eukaryota; kingdom Fungi; phylum Basidiomycota; class Cystobasidiomycetes; order Erythrobasidiales; family Erythrobasidiaceae; genus Erythrobasidium; species Erythrobasidium hasegawianum. Next base: position 2,596,523 of record BCII01000002.1, on the reverse strand, counting down.
GAACCTACTGCACTGACGTAGCATTAGCATAATCAGGCTGACGATTGGTGAGCGTATAATCAGCAAGATTTCGCGGTAGCGGATCCGCCCTCGACTGACATGCTTTGAGTAGTGATGCATATTGTATATCATCTAGCTTTCCTGCGTGTTCATACAGCAGACAGGAGGACGCTGGTGTAGGCCAGCCTATAGGCGCCTGATAGTACAACGACTAGATGTACTTGAAACCGGAATCTGGACTTCGAATGGTTTGACGAACTGAAAGTGCAAGTGTATAGTTATCCCTCGATGGGACTAACTGCCTTCTTCAGATACTGCTCGATCACGTCAGCCAATTCTCTTATTCTGACAGTCCTTATCCGCAGCCCCACCTTATTCATCGAAAACATGGTCATCTTCTCGACCCCAAAAATCTCCTTGAATAGGTCATCATTGATGATATCGGACTTCTTAGCTGGGTTCTGCAGGTTGTTTGCCCTGATGTATTCCCATAGATGCTTGACGATCTGCGGGCGCGACATCTGCCAAGACGTCAACGGACGCCTTGAGATTTACAATGTCCACTCACAGTAGGCACCCCGCACACCTTCTGCAAAGCTTCGCTTAGCGCAAGCTCCTTATTGTATCCACCTCCAGAGCCTCCCCCGCTACGCTTCTTCTTTGGCTTGAAATCTCCCTGGCTGTTCTCTGCACTCGAATCATCGTCTTCCTCGCTCTTTGCTTTACGTTTCCTCTTTGGCTTGGGGGCAGCTTCTTCATCGTTCTCCAGATCGGAATCGGACACATATGCCTTACTCTTGACTTTCTTTCCTTTGCTCCCTTTTCCAGCAGTACTTGTTGATGCGCTCTTCCTTGAACCCTTCTTTGTGGCTCTTTCTTGGAAGCCACCACCTCGCGTAGCTCGGCCCTTCGCAAACTCGGCGACATCAAATTGCTCTTGCAGCTTACGAGCATACTCTTCGTCCGTCAGACCCGTTGCTAGAGATAAAGGGATGCTGGGAGACGACTCTGGAGGTATACCACCGTCTTCATCGAGTAATCTACGCTTTTGCGGAGATGGCTTGGGTTTCGCTTTCGCTTTAGGTTTCGCGGAAGAAGAGGGTTTTCTTTCTTGTTCAGACTCGTCAGAGAAGTCTGAGCCGTCGTCTTCTCCTTGCCCGTCTGCATCAGAGTCCTCGGACCCCGTTTCCGGCTGCGCCTGCCTGTTATGTGATGGTGTTTTGGCGTGAGAATGGCCGTTCGCATGGCCATCTTCGGGCTCCTCCTTCTTTACATTTGTGACAGCTTCTGGAGCACTCTGTTCTGCATCTTGCGCCGTCGCTCCAGCTGCAGTCGCAATTCCATTGAACACCTCAATGATTAGCGCATCGATGGCCTAAAAGCACAATGTCAAAATCCATATCGCGATTTGACTTGCTATTGACGCATACCTCCTTGTTGTCCTTGATTTGCGACGCTCCAAAGTGTTCTGCGAGCTCCTTCCTAACCCTCTTGCTCGAAATGGTCGATAGGTCCACGCCCGGCGCCTGCAGGAGGGCTCGGATAGCCTTCTCGAGCGCAGGCACGTCCATTTGCCTTGTATCTCAGATGTTGCGACCAGTTTCTCGAGGGTTTCCAGCTGGATTTCGCGCGTTTGTTTTCGAGAGGGTAGGAACTGAGACAACAGGTCAATCATGCTCCGACTTGTCCTTTACGCGGCTGGGATCTATGTCTCATTCCTGTCCTGGGCTCTGATCCAGGAAAGACTCAGTACAACGCCTTATGCTGATCCTGTCCACCCTCTGTCCAAACCTCGCTACTTCCGCCATGTCATCTTCCTCAACACAGTCCAGAGCCTGTTCAGCGCGCTCGCAGCTATCATATACCTTGCAATACGTAAGAGAAAGTCTGAATCATGGAGGAAAACCATAGGTTTAGAGACGCCGGTCGCCCAGGTGTGTCCCTTTCAATGATGATCACGCTGCTGCTGAACTCGCGTCGCAGAAGGAGAACACCACAACTTACGGAAAGCCTTCTCGGATGCTGGCGCGCTGCTTCCAATGTGCCCTGATGCATTCGATCGGCTCGCCCTTTGGCTACGCAGCTTTACGCTATATCGACTACCCTACGCAAATACTAGGAAAGTCATGCAAACTCGTTCCAGTCATGATCATGAACATCATCCTCTACCGGAGGAAGTTCGCCCTTCACAAATATATCGTAGTCGCAACGGTCACTCTGGGCATAAGCATGTTTATGCTGTATGCGCCTGCAAGCGGACATGGAAAGAGCAAGAAAGGAGCGGCAAATAACTCCCTGCTGGGAGTGGGGCTCTTGCTGGTCAATCTCTTCATGGATGGAGCGATAAACTCAACGCAGGATGAGGTGTTTGTGCGATACAAGCTCAACGGAAGCCAGATGATGTTCTGGATGAATGCTTTCGCAACTCTCATAACAGCAACTACTATGCTTGTACCCTTTCCTTCTATTCCTATCATCAATCCACCATCTTCTTCCTCTTCCGGCCACACGGAGCTGGCCTCCGCGCTCAGCTTCATCAATTCGCATCCAGCTGTTCTCAAGGATGTGCTATACTTCAGCTTGGCAGGCGCGACTGGCCAACTTTTTATCTTCGCAACTCTTGAAGAGTTTGGGTCACTCACCCTTGTGACAATTACCGTAACGCGCAAGCTCTTCACAATGCTACTCAGCCTGATCGTGTTCAATCACAAGCTAGCAATAGGACAGTGGCTGGGTGTCACGACCGTATTTGCTGGAATTGGCATAGAAGCATACGTGAAACGCAAGGAGAGCATAGAGAAGCATAGAAAGAAGCTCAAGATGGCGAAAGACGGTGGCCTCAAAGTCAATGGTAATACAGTACAGACTGCAAGCGGGCGAGTCACGCCCTTGGACGACAAGCAGCGAGTGAAGGATTTATAACAATAGAATAGAAGTAGAATTCGTTATGCATTTGCATGTAGTAGACACAACAAGCAGGATATAAGCACTATTCTGAGTGAACCGTGGAAGGCCTCTTATGGACTGCGGATGCAGTCACCGAAGCTGCGGATAGTCCTTTTCCTTCCTCTCCAGAGGCTCAACGTACCAGCCCTCCTTCCAGCTGATCGAGAGTTGCCCTTCCAATCCATCAGGTATACCCTCGTCATCGACTATCTCGTATGCGCTTTCTTCACCCTCGCTCGTACAGGACACCCGGACCTTGGTCATCGACAGTTCCTCCATACGCGATGGTGGAGTCGTAAAGATGATGAATCCGACAAGGGCTTCTGACGTGTAGTGGATACGGACGTTCTCGAGCGATGGATCCAAAGTAACGGTTCCGTACAAGGCCTTCTGTTGTTGCATATCCATCGCGGCAGACTCGTCTGTAGCAGTTGATGAGAGGACGATGTTGACATTGGTCAGGTTGAACAGCTCCAAGGTCGTCACGACTCCGTTTGAAACGCGGATTGTCAAATTAGAGCTATCGTCTTCCGTGGTCAACGAGAAGACGAGGAGAAGGGAAAGAGTAGGTAATATGGTCAGTCATCAACTTGGCTTGCGTCCTTTGCTTGCATACGGATCAAGAGCTTCGCGACCGTGTCTTGCACTTCCCATTCTTCCGGAGTATCGTCCTTCGACCCGTCAAGATCCTGAAAGACTACCAGAGTCTTGGGCGATATACTCGCTGTACTGCTTGAGAGGCCTCTTGGGCTAGAGGAGGTCTGCGGTGTTTCTGAGTCTTCAGCGATGACGCGCCTGGCAGATGACAGGTGCTGCGACGCACAACGACATAGGGCGCAGGACGGGGTGGTATAGCGAGTAGGTGAGTCATGATCTTGTCAGATGGGGTTCTGGAAGGCGATAGAAGAAGCCAGGATACCCATTGATTAGGGCACTTTGAAAGTATCGACTGTCACAACAAGCTGCATGACCACTTCCATTGTTCTAAACTCGCGACGTTACATATCTAGCACGCAGCCGCTTGACCACTTCTACCATTTCATTCTCCTCTATCCTCACAGCCAGCTGTTCGGCTACTTCTGGGTCCTTCTTAGCGTCACTCGTATACTCTAAGGCTATCCTCCACTTCTCAACCTGTTCTACCTCGACGTCCAGAGCTTTTGCGACGTTGGATAGGTATCCTAAATCCGAGAATAGCTGATCTGCACCATACTTGCTGAGCGCGCGGATAGAAGGTAGGAGATGGACCGTGAGGTGCAACAGTACGGATCTGGTCAAAGATGAAAGCCATGTCGAGATAACTACTTCGGCACTAAGCGGTTGTTGCCGCGCTTCCTGTCCGATTCGACTCGGGCTGATTTGCAGGGATGCCTGATCCAGGCCGTTTGAAGTAGCACTCGACGGTAGGAACTCGTTATGTGCTACAGAGCCATTCGATCGATGCCGACCAGTCAGATTCTGGGGTGAGGGCAAAGGTGACAATCCGATGTAATCTTTGCGGAGGTTTTTGACTGTTTCGCTATCGAGATCCGGTAGAGTATCCAGCGAGAAACCAAGAGCTTCATCTTCAGCGTACACCTCGAACATGCCAGGTAAATTCAAGAAGCCTTCGCCGACTCGAGTGATGGTCTCGGAAGGAGAGAGTGAGAAGGTGGGAATATGGAGATCGAAGGCGCCTCGCGACTCTGGACGGCTCTCCGACGCTTGCGTCCATACTGTCAGATTCGGGTAGTTCTCGAGGGTCTGCATTATGGGCCCAAGGATAGTATCGTGAAGGAAGAGCTGAGATGCTCGTGTGAGATCTAGACTCGCGGATCGAGCTTGAGTGAAGAGATGCGGTGAGTGCGCCTGATCCTGTTGCTCGACCGAGTCGAGCAGATTGTTGAGTGCTGCCGAGTTGAGGGTTGACTGGTATAGTAACAGGAGGGCTCCTTTCGTGGTTCCAGGAACGACTTGCGTCGAGGGATCGCTTCTTGCGTCTTTGAGCAGTCTTGCCACGTCCACCAATCTCGTCCTAACTTTCTGTTCCAGTGTAACTATCCGCTCGCTAATCACTTTGCAAGCTTCAAAGAGCCGCATCGCCAGCTCAAATGTGGACCAGTCTTCCTGGGAATATTCCATATGTATTTGCTCGCCTGCTGAAGCTGCTTTAGGCCGCTGCCGCGAGCGGGTATCTTTCGCGCGCAGGAGGGTATCCCTCTCCTTCAGCAAGAAGCTCTTGAAGATGCTATCGACGGCTTCTACGAAGCCAGCTGCTCCATAGCCATGTGTGAACGCCATCGTCCGGCCTAAAGCCTCTTCTGCCAGCCCAAAGACGGCGAGGGTCTGCTCCAGCAGGAATTTTGCGCCACCTTTCCTTCTATTGGAAGCGGCTGAATTGCCGGCACCGTCCTCGTCATCATCGTCAGGCGAAGATGTCGATAAAAGATAAGCCATGGCATCTTGACCAGCTACGACCCGACTTAGCTCGCTCTGCAATAGCCGTAGTTCGAGATCCGAGTATTCGGCTTGCCAGTCCAAGAATGGCTCGAAGAGCGTTGTCTCCCATGGTTGTAACGGTTGCTGCTCTTCGGCATCTAGAATCGAAGGGGACCCGCTTGGCCCTGAGCCACTACCAGAAGCGGCAGACGAAGAGCCATGCGGCATCAAGCCTCCGCGACTTTGACGTCTTGAGATGGACAGGGTCTTCGACTGACGGCGCAATCTTTGCTGTTGTTGAGATTGCTTGAGCGGGCCTGTATGATTCGATGAAGAAGGAGTCACAGCTATCGACGGTGATGTAGAGCCTGTCCGAGCCTTGCCTGGCGTCGTAGGCGCGTCCAATATGCCTGTGCCAAGGATTTGGCCAGGCGAAGCTATCGGCGGCCGTAGTGTGTTGCGAAGCCTGGCAAACACTCGCTCTGACACTATGGCAAACTCTTCGGTAGCGTGATAGATCTTGATCAGCTCCAAAAGCAGGCGAGGACCGTGCGAGTTGGAAAGGTCTGATATACGCTGCGGAAAGGATGGGATGAGGGCTTCCAAGGTGGTTTGAAGAAGAGAAGCCAAGGTGTCGACTGGGTCGGGGAAAATGGCCGGAATATATGTGCGTTCTTCGTTAAGGATCTTCTCGAAAGAGGCGTAAAAGGCGGGAAGGTAGCTGGAAAAGGTTGTTGGTGGTAGTGACGGGGTAGAAGGTCGTGTGGATGGCTGAGTACTAGCGGAGGAGGGGCAGTCGGTAAGTCTAGCAGATTGCCATTCGCGTAAGAGTGTTGTTCTCCGAGATCCGAAATAATAGTTGCGAAACTCGGTCTCCCGCTGTATCTGGCCGAATATTCCATAGTAGCTCTTGCACGCCTCCATATCTCTCGCATTGATTGCAGTTACGAGTGAAGTCGATAGTCCCGCTTCCAATCCATTCTGCAGGGAGACCATCAGGGATCTCCGGGCTTCGTACTCTGGAGTATTCTGGAAGACGACCATTGACTTGTTGGCCTCTGAGAGACGCTCCGCAGCTTTAATGTATGCCTGCTCTTGTACGAGGCCCGTTACTTCACTCTCCAGCGTTGACCATGCTTCTGCTTCGCGCAGTACATCCCTAGCTGCCTCCATCCGTGTCTTGATAGTATCAAGGACCTTAAGCCGCCTCATTACCTTGCTTGTCTCATTATGAGCAGTAGCATCTATGCTTCTTTTGCGAATGTTATCAAGCGTGAATCGCAGTAGCGTGACATTTTCCCGCATGAGTTGGAGGTCGAAAGTGAGTCTAGGCACTGAGCGCGACACGTCTGAGATGGCACGCTCCACTTGCGCTGAAGTATCGGATGAAGCATGCTCGAGAACGCCTAGTAGCCTTGCGAACTTGACATCCAAATCTGCTAGTACTCCGGTCGCTGATGGTTCGGCATCATTCTCTGAGATTGAAGCAGCTACAAGATCATTGACCAGCGTAGTTTCGTCCTCAAAGTCGGCCAGATTGGCCAGATCCAGCGAGTCGCCGTTCAGCAGGCCTTTCTCGAGCAGGGTAGATTCGTCTGCCAGAGCAAACGAGAGTTCTGATGTGTCCATTCGGTTTAATATCCCTACAGAAAGGTGTAAGCTTTGTCGTACACTTGTATACACCAGCTTACCTTCAACCCAGGCCAGCCTGTTTCACGCGTTTCCTCCCTACTGATTGCGGCCTTTCCCTGCGTTTACCGCGAGTCTTAAACCTTTTAAGACTCCACCTTCCCTCAGTGTACAGCTCAGTCTTGAAGAGTCTTATAGTCGCATTTGGCATCCAGCAAAGGGGACCTTTAATCAATAAAGCTGGATCTGAACAGCCAGAATCTGAACAACCTTCAACTTCACATGGCATCCTTTACATCTACAACGAGGTCACCGTCAGCCTATCGCGCTGCTCCAAGGACGTTCGTGTCTGGCGCGCCAACTTGCCCGAGATGCGACAAGGTAGGCGTAGTACGAGGTTCGCGCAATCTCCGCAGACTAAGTAGTTCCATTCACAGTCAGTGTATGCTGCAGAACAGGTCCTGGGACCGGGCGGAAGAGTGAGCCAGCTCGGAGCCGGATGATGACATGCTGCTGATGATGATTGATCTGTCGCTCAGGAGTACCACAAGCGCTGCTTGACATGCATAAGCTGCAAGAAGACCGTCGGTCCTGGATCATTCGAGGAGCATGAAGGAGATGTAGGCCTCTCTCGCCTAACCTCCTAGTCACTTCGTCAACTTACTCAATCTCATGCCTTGCAGCCATACTGCAAACACTGCTATAGCAAGAATTTCGGTCCGAAAGGTATGTCATGCAAGATCCCACATATGCAGCAACTGATGGATTTCCTGCAGGATACGGGCACGGCGGAGTTATGACTGGCGAATACCACGACCCAATCCTCAATAGGTCACCTTACTCTTCACCAGCACGCAGCTCAAGCGTACGGAATAGCTTGTCGCACGGCGACTCCACGACAACCGGCCCTTCAGTCACTTCTAGGGCAGCAGGCTGGGGAAATGATAAGGCAGAACCAGGTTCGCCCACGAGATCGAGTGGAAGGACAACCATCGACAGTCCCATGAAGGTCTATAACAGGTCGAGGATGCAAGATCTAGGGGATGACATGGAGGGAGACGCAGAACGGGGACAAGCTGTTGAGACGAAACAAGTCATGCCTGATTGTCCCGCTGTGCCAAAGGAGCGACCTTCACTACCTCCCAAACCTCAATTTCAAGCTCGCCCTTCATCGCCGCTCAAGCCTTCATATTCGGCTCGACCTGAATCGCCGGCTTCGTCAACCGAGACCTCGTCAACCTCGTTCACTGGCTCTACTTCCATGTCTATGCATAATCAACAAGCTGAAGAGCGGCCGCCGTCTTCGGCGAGTCAGAACAGTAACCTGGCGACTTACAAATCGAACCTGGGTCTGCTAGCCTCGAACGGCCCTGATCTGTGTAGGCGCTGCTCTGGATCAGTCTATCATGCGGAGAAGGTGGTGGCAGGAGGGCACAAGTGGCATAAGCGCTGTTTACGGTGTGCTACTTGCAGTAAAGCACTCGATAGTCATCTCGTGGAAAAGGACAACATGCCGTGCGTACATCGACTTCGAGCATAATCGCAGTCTAATGATGGTATGATAGATATTGCAAGCGATGCTATGACGAGGCGTGGGGCCTGAAGAGCCAAGGCTTCGTATTGGTAGGTTCCAGCGCGACTATCATATCTCAGTGCTGACTTTTTCTCCTCCAGCGACCTGGCCTCCGCTGATTATCTTGCGGGATGCAGGCTCTATATATGCTATACCGATTGTACCATATTCATGTCGACATTTCTAGCTTGACGCGCCGGGATACAGCCGCTTTCCGAACCCAGCATTGTAGCCACCATATGCCGCTTCTTCTGCCAGCACTGTTGTATAGAATAACATGGACAACGAGCAGCCAAAAACTTGTCAGTGTGTCAGTGAATTGGCTGTCGATACTGGCGATTGACCGAACTCACCTTGATAAAGAGCACAAGCTTTGTATCTTATGCAAGTCCCATTTGTGGATGTGTATTACTCGTCTTCTTCCTCGTCCTCGTCGTCTTCTTCGTCTTCAAGGCCATTTCTGGCTTTGGCATTCTTGATTTCCTGCTTTCTTGCCTCTGCCTCTTTGACAACCTGCGCTTCTGAAGGCTTTTCAGACTCTCCAATTTCATCCTTCCACTTGCTAAGGATTACGTTCATCTCGTTGCGCGCTTGGATGAGCGCTTCTGGCAGGCTGCTCGCTGATTCTACGGGGATGGACAAGGCTGACGATGTAGGGTCGCTGGCGACATGGCCTTCTGGGACTGTGATGTTCCAACTAATCTCAATGGCTTTGCTGGTACTTGAAGAGGCCATGATGCGCGAGTCGCTGTGACACAAAGGACTCTGGAATCCTAATGCTTCTAAACCTGGAGAAGACGTCAACGGTCCATTTGTAGCTACTCCCGCTGCTAGAAGACTTTCTTATTTACAAGGTGGAAAGTTAATGCTATTCTTCGGCCGCTCCGACGTTGGGGTCATTCGCCAGATTTGGGACATCCTTCCTTCCTTTCTTCCTTCCAACGGTCCTCTCTCACAGACTTAGTATGAAAGATAACCGGGACTTTTTGGCGGGAAGACCTGACAAATCTTCTCGAAGACAGCTCCGACTCTGCTCAACAGCCGCAACGCACCTCGCCACTTGACAAGCAGCTAACCCAATGCACCTGATTAACTTCGCTCCTTTGCTTTCTACCCACTTTTTCTCTTTGCCTCCTGGACGCCAGCACCACAAGCAGGCAGATTACAGCAATGATGGGTAACAAGAGGGTAAAGGTGGAGGATGACGAGCACGATGGCTCCTATCAACGTCAGAGGGGCACTACGGGCAGGCTGACCACAAGGAACTCTATTCCTTGATTGCAGCTAAGCGGTCTCTTTCGATCAGCCTCGATGCAAGACATCACAACATCTATCTTACAAAAGGAGCAGTCTTATCTCTCTCGTATCGATGAACTTGCAAAGACAGTGGCCGAGCAAGCTGAGAAGCTATCCTGCTCTGAAAGACGCGTTCAAGAATACAAAGATGTCTTGGCCATGCGCGATAAAGCTGAGCAGACAATGCTTCAGGCCAGCGCCAGAGCTGCACAAGCCGACATGGACATACAACGTGCTGAAAATATGCTGCATGGCGCGGAAATGAAGCTGCATAACGCCCACTTCAAAATGGACGAAGCCAACAGCAAGATGGCAGAAGCTAGCAAAGCCATGGAGTCCGCTCGAAAGATCAAACAGGAGACTCAGCATCTGGTCACAGAGCTTAGCAGCTATCATGGCGCGCTCAAAGAATGCAGCCAGAGCGTGACCGAAAAGCTCAACAAGATTGAAGCTCACACAAGCCCACTACTCGCAGGCTTTCCGCTCCATCCAATCAAGCGTGAATAATATCACACACAACCCTGTATCATTACCGTGTGACCGATCTCTACTTCGTCCTCCTCATTCCGACATCACCGGGTAAGAAGTAAATGGCATCAACGCGAAAAGTCTACGAATATTATTACTTTTGGCAGAGAACTTCAATGCTTCACTTTGTACATGTGGATCTAGCTGTCGTTGGCGACTGAGTACGTGCGCACCCAAAAGCGATTTTAGCAGAGGCGGCCGCAAGCCTTAATTCATTCTAGAGAGAGCACACCATTAGTACAATGTTGGCCCAATGTAGAGTAACCTAGGCATATTACGATGAACCTTTCCCGTAGATCTAGCTGTTTTCTCCTCTTCAAAGTAAACGAAGGCCATATCGATGCTATACCTTCCGAAGGGGCGTCCGAAGTAGCATCATTCATGCATCCGATGACTGAATACAACGAATGAAATAAACGACTACATGGTCGCTACAGCGGCTACTATCTATATGTCCTTTCCACTAGGCGTGTGCTACAGATCGTCTGGTCTCACTACACATCTAGCCTTGCAAAGTGGTAACCGGTCACTTTATGCAGCCACTCTGTCTGTTCAGGGCTCAGTCTACTTCGAGCGGCGTATGCTTGGTCCGAATCCATGGGAGAAGGAGCCGGCAAACGCAGCAGGTCTGCCAACCTATCTTCCAGCTGGTCTCGTGACGAGGGAGTGGCCTGTAGCGGCGCAGCGGAAGCGGTGTAATCGGGAGGCAGAGAACCAATGCTGCGCCTAGAGCTAACCGGGTCTCTTTCCCGCACACTTGTAGTAGTAGACGTAATCGGATCTCGAGCGAGCGAGGCTGATTGCACTTGTGCGTGGTTTCTTACGTCCGCCGGCTGAAGTCCTCTTACTGCGCTCTCTGCAGATGGCCCACCCTTCCGCTTCGGATCCTTCTCAGAATACTCGAAAGCTTTGCACAGAAAGGACCAGCCATATGTGAGCCAAGCGAAACAAAATCGCGGCAACCGCATGCCAAATAACCATAAGAAGGCTTCGCCGTAGGTGCCCCGCCCGCCATGACTGTAATGTCGTGCACATGCGTGCTTCCTTTGCTCAAGCCACCATGCACGAAATGCAGGAGCAGTCGCGTAAGCGTCCTTCTCAGCCTCCAAGCTTGTTCCATTGAGGCTGACGTCCTCCAGCGTGGATGGGGCCAATGACAATAGGTATGCCAGTACCCAGGAGGGCAGTTGCGGAGAAAGGAGATTGACTGATGAGAAAGGGGCAAAAGCTTCTGGCAGTGTCATCTGCGCAGACGCTGGCATCTGTGACTCCGAATCGATATTGTGGGAGGACCGCCAGCATCGCTCGGCGACATCTATTGAGACACGTTGAATATGCTTGCAGCGCCCCAACAGCTCCCCGAAACTCTTAACAGTAAGTCCTAGCCCTAAATAGGTGAATTTGCGTAGATCTGGCAGGCTTGCGAACGGCAGGTCTTCACCCAGCGCAGGGCACCCGAAGATGGATAAACGTTGGAGAGTGTTGAAAGATGCCAGATGCCGACGGGAAACATGTCTGCTGCTCGTCAAAGATAGCAGGCGCAAAGATGGATGATCTCGGAAGGAATCGAATGCAGACGGCGAGAGTTTGACATCTCCTAGCGATATAGTAAGGCGTTGTAATGCTCGACAGCGCTCCGCAAATGCCGCCAAGGCATTGGAGGCTGAGTGTTGGCTGATGGCTTGTTCGTGCCGTACAGGCTGGAAAAGTCCATCTACGTATTGCAGCATACAAGCCACCAGTTGCGGACAGCTTTGAGATACAGCCGTAAGGACGGCCGAGGTGAGTCTATGGCAGCTGGCTAGGGTCAAACTTCGGAGACTGTAACCACAGCTGGCGTGCTCCGGAGCGATGCGAGCAGAGGAAGATTGCGAGGGCGGTTGATAGGTGAGGTAGGAGATGATGCCACAATCCGATACGCATGGTAAAGCTATGATGCTCAGCGATCGAAGGCCAGGCTGACCACGGTCTGAGCGGGACTTTGCGAAGGCTATGAGCGCTTGATCTGTCTATGACAGCACCGTTTTCAGCCTTGTCAGCAGAAAGCGAATAACCAACCTACTCCGCCGAGCAAACCATCTTGAGGTGAGGGCCAAGGGCCTCTCGGGCGAGTCGCTCGGACTTCCTGTCCGAGTAGAGAGAGATGCGCAAGCACAGGCAGCTGAACGAGCAGGTCTGCCAGCGAATTATGGATGTATGCAGAGCGTGCATCAGAAGATCCATGTTTGGGTAATGGTGCTGGTGTTATGGTCAGCGTTGTTAGGCGGGACTGCTTGCCCAGTTCAGGCAGTAGGTGAATAGAGGATCTGACATCGGAATGTTAGAGACGATGATATCGTAACTCGAGGTCAGCAACCAACTTGTCCAGCCGGAAGACTCGCAGAGTATTGGCTTGACTTGCAAGACCTGCGCTATCGGTCTTCTTGAGGTAAGCGCTGTCGATGTGCGTTCTTGCGATAGTATGCCATTTGCTGCTGACGAGGGTGCAAGCTAGCTGATCCCTCAGAGGAAGCTGCGCGATGACAGCTAAGAGGATTTCCGGGTTGTCCATGGCCGCTATCTTTGCATTAAGTTAGATCTTCTTGTTACAGCTCCTTTCAACACTTTGCTGCTGCTTCTCCTTCTTCTTCTTCTTCTTCTTCACATCCCTTTTCCGCCAAATCGACTTGTTTGTTTTCCAGCTGGAGCGAAGCCAAGGTCACGCGTAAATGAGGGTGAAGATTTGACCAAGCAGCTCAGACGACATCAACGCAAGACTACAGCGACACGATGGACGCCTTTGAGCTCGATCCAGCGCTTTTCGGCGTCGCTGGCCCGTCAAATACAGGTGCGCGAGAACAGAGCTGGGAAAGAACGCCAATGAAGGCTGAAACACCTCGTAATAGCCGCAGGAAGAGTCAGAGATATTCCCAAACAGCTGCCATTGCTCAGCGGAAGCGAAAGCAGCGCCGGCAGTAGCAGCGAAGACGACGAGTCGAGCAGCGAAGCCAGCGGCAGTGGATCTGATGAAGCTTCGAGCGGATCTGGCGAAGATGAGAATGACTCTAGCTCCGAGGAAGAAGATAGTCAAAGCGAGAGTGCTGGGCCTTCCGCGACTGGCGCCAAAGCAATATTGGGTGCTGCTCCTGGTCAACTAACGGCTGCGCAAAAAGGCAAAGGCCGAGAGCGACAAGATGCAAGTAGTTTAGGTTCACTGCTACCCCCTCTGCCCACAGCCCAGACCGACGCAGAATCAGACTATGCAACGGATGCTGGAGACCTGAGGAGAAAGCTTCCTGACGAAGAGCTGGGTCGTCTCATATCTGCCATTCGAAATGACTCTGTGGAACCTATAGGAAGCGGCAGTCGTGGTTTGCTGGGTCAAGAGTGGGACAAGACGATGCAGCAAGAGATGGATGAAATGGATCAAGAAGAGGAAATGTCGCGCGCACCTACTGGCCAGAGGCGTAAACCTCGTAGAGGGAGAGGCAGAGTTGCCATAGGTGATCAGGAGCCCTCGCCTGAGATCAAGGCGATGCTCGGATCAGCAAATTTGGCATATATCCATGGCAACACGAAAGAAGCCATCGACACCCTGACAGAGATCATTCGCATAGACCCCAGCACGAAAGCGGCTTGGTATACTCTATCAACTATCCACGATGAACAAGGCAATCACGACAAAGCATTGCAATTACGGATCGTGCCGGCGCATCTATCCAAATCCAACCCGGAAACGTGGAAGGAGCTTGGAGCACAAAGTAAAGATCTAGGGCTGCTAGAACAAGCGGTATACTGTTATACTCAGGCCCTGCGCGCGGATAGGCACAATGTGGAGGCGATCTGGGATCGCTCGATTCTGCTCCGAACGACCGGTAAAACAAGGCAGGCTATCATGGGATTCAACAACCTTCTTAAATTACAACCACACAATCCGAACGTCCTTCGCGAGCTTGGACCTCTGTATTTCCAGCTGAAGGAAATCGACGCTGCAACGTCGATCTACATGGCTGCATACGAGCACTTCCGCACAAAGGTGCCTGTACCCAAAACCCCAGCTCAGATACAAGGCTTTGGGACCGATGAGCTAGAAATGCTTTCGGATTTCTTACGAAGTCAGAGACGGTACCGTGAAGCTGGTCGAGTCATCACTGATGGACAAAGATGGCTGCAAGGGCGGATTAAGGAAGAAGGGACTTGGGCAAGCTTTGGCGATGATAGAGAATATGACTTGCAGAGGAAGGTCAGGGATGGGTGGGCAGAGCATCCGCAAAGATGGTGTGAAGAGGCTCCTACACATTCTCTGGTCACTGGGCTGCGCTTACGGCTTGGTCTCTGCCGATTATGCGAAGGAAAACCAGAAGAAGCTCGTGTGAGGCGCCTCTGAGTACGGCCAATTCCACGTAGGCTGAACTGTTCCACTTGTGACTTATAGATCCACTTCGATATCATCAGACAAGGAGATGTGGTTGACTATCCGGAGTACTACGGCGAAATCGCAGATGCCTACTATGAGAGAAAATTGTGGTCCGAGGCGATGGAGGTCTATCTCGACATGTCGGAATGCGAAGAGGTAACACCTGACCTTCCTCGTTTCAATTCTCAAGCTGACCCAGCAGATGTGACAGACCAATGTGCCTGCAGTTTGGATCAAGATTGCGCAGTGCCAGCGACAGCTTGGTGATCTGAAAGGCGCAGCGGAATGCTATCAAGCTGTCGTCGACTCTGAGCCAAACGATCTCGAAACGAAGCTAGCGTTGGCTGAAATCTACGAACGCCTGGACGAGCGAGACAAAGCGTTAGATTTGGTCAACGAAGGTAAATTCCATATTGCGCGATGTGTGCAGACGTCCTCCGAGAGCTGACACAATAATCCGTGTCCAGTCCTAGCCCAGCGAAGATCTGCACGAGATGCGTCCGTGCCAGAGAGTGCGTCGGGATCCGAGTATGGCGACGGTGACTCTTTACCTTCCGGAGATGAAGCGTACGAGCCTGGACCCAATGAGGTGCAAGAAGATGGGAAGACGTTGAGAAGAAGGCGCAAGCACCGCTCGAAGAGCAAATCAGGACGCGAGAGACATGTCCATAGCTCGGTCAAGCGTATCAGAACGCAGGAAGAGCGAGAAGAGGAAGAACGCCAAGCCCAAAACGAATTTGATGCAGCTTTGCTGAAGCTGAAGGAAGTAGATCGACTACTAGAAGAAAGCCGTGCTAGTAACGCAGGGACTGTCGATGAAGCCCTTGTCCAAGAATGGCTGGAAGTCGCAGCTTCTTTGTTGGACACTTTCAGAACAACAAAGGCGCTGTTTCCCAGTGACGGTGTAAGTCTATGAGATCGAGAAGGTACATTGGCCGAACTGGCCTGATTAAGCACCCAACCAGAAAAAACGCTTTGCTGGAATATTCAGGACTCACAAGCGGAAGAACAAGGGTCAAGCAGACGTAGACGAACAGGCGAATGACATTGCGACTAGATTGCAAGCGTCCTTAGGTACTTCAGACCACATGTCGAATCAGCTTGCACTGACGCTCGATGTGGTGGCCAACAGTCGATGATGAACGACCTTCAGACGAGCCCGATGCGAACATTGAACACAACGCCTACCGAGGTGTGACTTGGGATGATTGGGCGAAGCTGGCTGTTCGAGTGAGTTTCGTCTCTCATTTCGGCTCTCGCTTCCAGCGACTAACGCCTGCATCCGCAGTACGCATTCATGCTGACTATCATAGAAGAAAGAGAAGAAGCCAACGACGTACTCAGGCACATGAGCACTTCAAGTATGATGCGAATGGATATTCCCCGCTACCAGCTATTGATCTTCGGGCTCGCCGGTACGTGCCTCAAGCGCGAATTTAAAATGATGCGCTGACATGATTTCCAGCTTGCGCAATGTGGGAAGACAAGTACGAAGAGGCTCTGGAGGAATTCCGCAAGATCATCGCTGCACGCGGAGATGAAAGCGAACCCATCCGAATCTTCCAGGCTATGTGCAATTCTGGTCTCCCGTCACTCGATGCTATTGTCAACACAAAGTTGCAGAAATATATCTTGCGCAGGTGTGTCTCCGCGCATCGTCCCTCAATCGTAGTATACTGATACAAGGGACACTTTCAGAATAAAGAACTTTGATCAGAAAGCGCTTCCATCATTGAATGGAGCCGCTGAGGCAGATGATTCTCCTGCAGAAGAAGCGGAGACTGCTCTGCAAAACGACTCGAACGTCTTCAAGCCAACCAAAGTCAATCCTGTATTTCTGATGTTTTATGGTCATATAATGGCTTGCGGAAAAAGCTATCAATCTGCTATAGGTAAGGTGCTCTGCATAATTGTCTTTACGCGCTCATCTGACGATAGTCCCACGACAGTCTACTATCTTCGAGCGTATGACATGCGGCCGGACGACCCTCTGGTCTGCCTAACCCTGGCTTTATCCTACGTACACCGAGCCATGCAGCGGCAGACAGACAACAGACATTATCAACTCACTCAGGTGCGTTGGCGATTCCTCCTGTTAAATACCGCTAATCCCGTCATTTCCAGGCGATTGCCTTGCTTGACCAATACCGCAAGCATCGCGGAAATGAGGAAGAAGTGCAGTACAACATCGGGCGTGTATTTCATCAATTAGGTATGTAGCGAGCTCTCGCTCAGCATTTTACGCCCGCTGAAAGCTTGAGGACCAGGCGTCATCGATCTGGCCGTCAAGCATTACGAGAAAATCCTCGAGCGGTCAGACGCCAGAAAAGCTGGGAGGGCGATGGATTTGGATGGTGACGATCCTCTCGACCTGAGCAAGGAAGCAGCGTACAACCTCTCCCAGATCTACTTCACTCGAAATGCGCCGGAGCTGGCGAAGGCGGTCGCGGACAAATATCTGAGCTTGTAGAAAGCACCTTAGAGGCTTCAAAATGAATGCGACAGCGTGAGGCCGATAAGGACTGGCTTATTGGCGATTTCGGCATAGTGCTTATGCCTTAGTCATCTCCGAAATTCTACGCCGAGCGTACAAGGTGGAATAGGGAGCTCGGTCAATGCCTTTGCCTCTTACTCATGAACAACTCCTCGCTGTCGACCAAGCACTCTGCTTACAGGAAATGACGTCCGGCATCACGCTGACTAATGTGCTCGGCCGAGACATGGGATAGTCATCATGATTAAATCCCCTTTACTCGACAATTACCTGACAAATCCGTGTTCGCGCGAAACTCATTCATCCTTCGGCTTATAACAGCTAATCTTTCCTCTACCCATCTCCAATCATCTGTTCCCTTTACACTCCATAGGCCCACTTGCACAGTTCTCGCTATCATGTCTACCACACATACTGTCCTCATCACCGGCGCGAACCGTGGCCTCGGACTAGGCCTTACTACACGCTACCTCGCTCAGCCCAGCACCACAGTCATAGCTGGTGTCCGCGACGTTGCGAAGTCCTCACAAGCTTTGCAAGACTTGCCAAAGGGCAAGGACAGCAGAATCATCATCGTCAAGATAGACTCCACAAGCCCGACCGACGCTCTCGATGCTGTTAAGGAGATCGAGAAGCAGGGCATCCAACACTTAGACCTCGTTATTGCCAATGCTGGAGTCGCCAACACCTATCCAACCGTCAAGGACCTCAAGATAGAGGATTTGCAGGCCCACCTGGAGCCAAACGTCTTCGGTCCAATTCGGCTGTATCAGGCAACCATAGCACTGCTGGCCAAAGCCTCCGAACCTAAGTGGGTTACTATAGGCAGTATGGCTGGACAGATTTCGGTATGCCTACCTTTGGCCCTCTACCTGAACTTCACTAATGCCTAGCATGCTGTGCATTTCATTTTTTTTTTTCCTTTACTCTCCGTCGTACTCCTCCCTTGCGTGCATCTCTTGTGCGCAGGACATCTACCCGATTCCGAACGCAGCCTATAGCCCCAGCAAGATCGCGGTCCATTGGATAACGAAGAAGATCGATCTGGAGGAAGAGGCTCTTTGTGCCTTCATTATTCATCCAGGCTTCGTATCCACCGATATGGGCAATCGCGGTGCTACCCATTTTGGTATGGAGGGTGGACCACCGACGTCAGTGGATGAGTCTTGTGATGGCATGGTGAAACTCATAGGAGAAGCCACAAAGGGGTCGCATGGCGGCAAGCTCTTCCAGTTCACTGGCGAGCAGATGCCCTGGTAGACGCGCGTCGCTCTCTGCAGCTTTAGTCAGTTCAGTAGTCCGGGTTACATCTTCAATATTAGACAGCACTGTGGAAAATTGCGGAAAGCCAGCCCCGAACAGACAACAAGTCTCATCAGTTGTATGCCGCTTCCATCACTTTGAGTTCTTTATTTATCAGGTACAAGTCGGTCAGTCAGGATCCGATTGCTATATGAACTTCACCACGCTGCCGACTGGCTGTCCGCATCATGCACAGCTCTCTACGTCCGGCCGAGCAGCCATCGTACATTCAAGCTCCCTTCGACCTCGACGTTTCAAGATTAGTAATACCCGCGTTGATGACAAATCCGCTCCCTTCTCCTCCACCGACTGCGCAAGTCAGTGTTGACAATCTGAAATGCTTGTCTTCTTGTCTGTCCATCTTTCCCTGAGCTTCGCGAGCGCCGTCCCTCCTCAACAGCTTCTCTATCTTTCCTAATCTATGCCTGCTACATCGTTTACCGTCCTGTGTACTGGCTGTAACAGAGGGATTGGTAACGGGCTTGTGCAGCGATACCTCCGACAAGACAACACAATCGTCATCGCAGGCGTGCGCGATCCATCCAAATCCTCGCAAGCTCTTCAGGATCTTCCGACAGGCAAAGACAGCAGAATTGTAGTAGTCAAGATCGACTCTTGCAGCGCAACAGATGCTTTATAAGCTGTCAATGACATACAGAAGCAAGGCATTCAGCATCTGGATGTCGTCATCGCCAATGCAGGCGTCGCATATAGCTATTCTTCGGTCAAAGACCTCAAGATAGAGGACCTACAAGGCCACATTGAGCCAAATGTGCAGGGTCCAATCAGACTATACCAAGCAACTGCTGGACTGCTAGCAAAGGCCTCTACCCCTAAATGGGTGACGATAGGCAGCACTGCCGGCAGGATCTCGGTGAGCGTCAAAGGAGATTCTCCGCTTTCGATATGGGCTCAGAAGATTCGTATCTTATTCTTCGCAAAATGACTTTACAGGAGATAGCCCCGAGACCGAATGCGGCTTACGGTCCTACTAAGATCATGATACATTGGTTGACCAGAAAGATCGACCAGGAAGAAGAAGCTCTTTGCGCCTTCATAATCCATCCGGGCTTTGTAGCAACCGATATGGGCCATTTTGGCGCGAAGAGTTTCGGCGTGACGGACGGACCACCAACGACAGTCGATGAATCTTGCGAAGGCATCCTCAAAGTCGTAGGAGAGGCTACGAAGACAACTCATGGCGGAAAGCTCTTTGATTTCACGGGCAGGACGATGTCGTGGTAGCTAGAGAGAGTGTCCTTGGGCTCTGTCACAGTCAGCTCAGATACAAGCGATTCCGGTATACAGACTGTACAGGGAAGAATAACTCTTCATGCACCAGTTTCTTCTTTCAAAGTGAGCAGTCTACGGGAAGTGCGATTTAGGCTTGTCAGTAACGCAGGGACTGCTGCATGAGCATGTCGTTTGCGCAATAGTTAGACTTGCAGAATGTACGGCACTGCTGGAATGTTTCAAGTCTTGTAGGCTACTTCTCCAGTCTTCTACAGGTCGTCGTCAGAGGGCTAGCTCTTCGGGCTTTCATCAGCTCGGAGATCAAGGAGCAGTCTGACGTTAGAGCTTAGATATCTGAAGTGAAAGCTGAACAGGATCGCAGACAGATTCTTCGCTTGATTCAAGACACCGGTCTTTCGGGCCGGTTATTCCTTTCCCTGCTCATTTTCTCTGCACAAGAAAGCTTCTCGCTCTTTGCGGCCTACTTCTTCATTGGTAGGAACACCAATGTCTGGTCCTCAGCTGTCGCCGTTTGGCTCAGCTCTGTCCGGCGCTGTGGGAGCTCTGATATCCGGGTCTATTGTGTAAGAGACTGCTGCTAGCTGGCGTTAAAGATCTTGTTCGAAAGCTGAACCTTTTGCTAGATATCCTCTGGATACGTGAGCTGCAAGATACATGAGAAGGCTGAAGACGACACTGATGTACCGGCCAGCGTCAAGACCCGAATCCAAGCGGAAACTGATGCAAAGCGGGTCGAAGAAGCGAAGGGTATCCCAAGCCCAGTTGTCAAGAGACAAGGTGCTCCTAGACGCTTGACGGAGACTCGGAAAGCCAGAGCAAGAGATGTAGCCCGTCAGATCTGGCGAGAGCAGGTAGGTTGTGCCAAGCTGTTGCCTGTGCGAAGGCTAGCTGACATTGGGTACACAGGGACTGGTTGGCTTCTACCGCGGCTATTGTATGCAGCCATCGAAACACGGTGGACATGAAGACCTGACCTTTTATCGTAGCCGCATCTATGCTCAACACCTTCTCTATGCAATTGTGCGCTATCATAAATTGAGCAGATGATCACACACTAACTAACAAACTGTGCAGTGCCTACTTCTACTGGTACACTTTCGTCCGGAGCGCTTACTGTAACAAGCTGTACCCCACCATGGTAGCATCGGCCGTGACCCTCAGCACTGCGTATGTCCACTTGTCATTGGATGGAGATAATTTGCGACTGATACATCAGACACTATCACTCAGCGCCGAACTGGTTCTCGGGGCTCTAGCTGGCGCATTGGGACAGGTCTTCACCATCCCCGTATCTGTCGTGGCTACTCGGCAACAGCTATCTTCGGACGCGACGTCACAGTCTCTGTACGAGACTACGGCTGAGATTATTCGGGAAGATGGCATTACCGGTTTATGGAGGGGACTAAAAGCCAGCTTGGTGCTGACAGTAGTGAGTGAAAATACCTCTTAGCGTCTGATACTTCATTGACATTCGCATTCAGAACCCAGCCCTTACATACGGCTCCTTCGAGCGGTTGAAGCCTCTCGTGCTTGGCGAGGGCGGCAAAATGACGCCAGGAAAGGCTTTCATTTTGGGCGCCCTGTCCAAGACAATCGCAACAGTCGTTACTTTCCCGTATATTTTAGCCAAAGTCCGTCTGCAAGCCAAGTACGATCACGCAGAAGATGCGACCGTCCTGACAGGAGGATCCGAGGGCTCTGTTCAGATGAAGAAGGAGAGATATGCAAACGCATTGGATGTGCTCAAGCAGATCTACGCTAAGCGAGGCTTTGCAGGACTGTATCAGGTATTACTCCTCCATGGGGGCCGCCCAAAGCAGAGCTGATTAGTGATGTGATGCTGACAGGGCATGCAAGCACACATTTTTAAGGCTGTTCTCGCTCAGGCTCTTCTCTTCGGCATCAAGGACGTTCTTGAAGAAGCTACCATCAAACTGTTGCTGTATGCAGCTCTGTTCCACGGTCGTCCTGGCCTCGGACTGAAACTCAAATAGACGCCGGTCTGCAAGGGGTAGGATGACGGTTCTCCACATTAAGCTGTCGTCGAATTAGGGCACACTCATCTCGCCTTTGTCGTACGTACCGGTTGTCCCCACAAAACGAATAGAAAGCCTGTCAGTATTTGTTTAGTCTGTATGCAATGTCAATGTATATGATTTTCGCATTCGTTGAAGAAGAACATAGCTGAAAGAGGTCTCACGCGCTAGCCGCGGAGTCTGCGTGACCGGCTATTGTCAAAGACTTCAGACGTGTCTTGCTTCTGCTCCGTCTTCAGGTCTGCATATCTTCATTTCCATGGCACCTTTGCAATTGTATCATCTTCAGGTAGCCAGCAACTGCAGGATCTTGTGACGCTCCTGGCCGACGTTCGCCTCCAACAGGACTCGCGCAGCTTTCGTAACGAATGGCTTCTGCAAGAGCTAGGTATTGAACATGAAGTGATTTATGGCAAACGCGAAAGCAACAAGGCTCCGGCTCAGTTCAAGTCGGCTCATGCAATGGGAAAAGCACCCATGCTGATCACGGAAGACGGTACATGCGTGATTGAGTCTGGTGCCATCTCAGAGTACATAGTCGAGAAGTATGCAAGCGAGAAACAGAGAACCGCCATGTATGGCGGAGGTAGTCTGGAGAAGAAAGCGGAGGTCCGCAGCTGGATGTACTGGTCGGAGGGTACGCTGCTCTTGCACTCTCTTGTGAGCCCTGCCTTTCTGCTCAGACGAGGTGTAGACCCGACCTGACTTCCATCTCAGCCCATTACCTACTCTCGATGGAATCTGCCTGAAGCTGCTAAAGAGCACCTGCCCGAGCTGGAGAAGCGTCTATCTGTCAACATCAACAACGACCTGAAGTACCTGGAAGAGGAACTTAGCAAGAATTCGAGCGGGTTCTTGGTGGGAGAAGGGGTATCGCTAGCCGACATCATGCTGGCATTTTCAGCACACTTCGTCCTGGTCAGAGGCTTGGGCGCCAAGTGGTCGGATGACACGTATCCAAACATTAAGGAATGGATCCGGCTACTTCAGGGTCGAGACGCCTGGAAGAAAGCTGCTGAGCAGGGAGAGGATAGCTATACCCTGGATGCTGCGACGAAGGATAGCTAGACTTGCTCTTCAGATTTCTTGTACAACAACATTGATGTAGATTCATGGAACTTGCTTCTAATGCCGGTCTAGAATTCGTAAAGCTGCGGCTTGTCGCGCTGCAGGCCCGAAGTATGCACATGTTCGGTCTGCTTGCTTCCTAAGATACCAGAAGGATTCTCGTTGGGATCATCGTCGAATCGTATCCGCCGCCTTTCGAACTTCTTCTTAGCAGGTTTCACCGCCGCTGCCTCGAGATTTTCCGTCTGTTCTGGTATATTGTCATTGATCTGAGTAACCGTCTTCATGGGCGCCTGCGCAGGTACATCTAGCTGTGGTGCGGGTGTCGTCCTTCGCTCGCTCGCACCGCCTCCTTCGTCTAAATGCAGTGTCTCGACTACTAATCCCCTTCGTCGCTTCAGCTTGAAGCCAAGGTTGTTGTCCATACCGCCAGCGCCAGAGGATGTCGAGTTTGAGCCAGGCGCTAGACCTCGAAGGACGGAGAGCTTGGCCGAGGGCGGCAAAAGGGAATTAGGCGTTGGCAAGCGATGGACGTGAAGGAGGCCAGAGTATGCAGGAAAGGCAGCCGAAAGAGAAGGTGAGCCTATAAGAGCACATCACTTAGTCAAAAGACAGAAAGTAAAGGAAGAGCCTTACCTGCGAAGCTTTCCAGCTCGATCACGGAGTCGCATGCCCATTCGAGGCGGCGTAATAGCGATGCTCCTCCATGTATGGCACGGATAATGTACGCTGGTATCGTCACAACAGCTGCTGCGGTAGTGCCTTTCTCGCGGAGCAAAAGCCTCAGCGCCATAAGAAATCGAAATATACCCTGTCAATCAGCAGACGCACGAGTCAGTGATATGTCTTTAGCGGTAGCGGCTCAGCTCACGTTCACGTCCAAATTGCCCCAAGCTGGTGTTGCGATAGACTGTATAGCTATCCGTACAGCTTGTGAGCTTCCAGCATGTCTGCAAGTGACAACAATCTCAGGGGCGTAAAGGATGGTGCTGGCACATTGTACATACTGCTTGAGCTGTTCAGATATATCCTGCAATATATTGCCGTATGCACCACCTCTATCAAGCGCATCTTCGACATCCAGAAGATGCAGTCTTTTCCGGTACGTCTCGCCGAGAGTCATTGTCTTTGTGAGGTCAAAGGTCGAGCAGTATACCGACTCTGTACTCGGCGAAGACTGCTTCTTGACAGACGTCTCGAACTTCTTGAGGCCTTCATAGCGAAATGCGATCTTCATGTTTTCCTTTGCACCCTCGGCGAGCTGCTCATCCTCGTCGTCTGTATGCGAGGCAGTATCTCTCTTCTGCGACTTGTGATCCGGTACATCGTCTGCGAAAGGGAGCTTCTCTATGATTTCCTGAGGGCCTTGATCCAGGCTGCTCGAAACGACGAGCACGTTCTGCTCGTTGCAGCACAGTCCTTGGGCAATCCAGTACTTGAGAACGAGCTTCGCATAGCTTGTATCGCGGTCTTCTTCGAGCAAAAGCAGCGATCCAGCAGGCAGACCACCTCCCTGGACATCATCTAGGCTCGCAATCCCGGTAGAGAGCAGTAAGGATCCATTGTATGGGCTGACGCGCGTTCCAGGAATCTGCGCTGAAGCTGACGACGACGCTGAAGGCTGACCACTTCCAGCTGTGGGAATCCGTCGCTTGAAACTGCTCATTTAGCGCCAAGTCAAAAAACGGTCGAGCTTCGTCGGACTCTTCAGATGCTTCGCAGAGCCGGAGCAGCTGCAGTACGCCGTGCGACGTCGAGACAACAACAACAGATTACGAATCTACGTCGCCTGGCTGTCCCTTGTACATGTCCTGCTCCCAGAGTTGTCCGAGGATCCAGGATGAGCAGCACTTCTACGAGCTCGCAAGCAGTCCGGCTGGATCCACCGTCAGTCGCAGAAGAACAAGCAGCCTTTGAAACCTCTGTGAAAAGCATACAAGAATGGTGGGCGTCGCCTCGCTTTGCCGGCATCAAGAGACCGTATGATGCGGCTGCTGTCGCATCCAAGCGTGGTACAATGCCAATAGACTCTCTTAATCCCGTCAACGTGCAAGCGAGAAAGCTGTTTGCGTTGCTCAGCAGAGCCGCAGAGAAAAGACAGCCGATACATACCATGGGAGCCATCGACCCGGTACAAATGTCGCAGATGGCAAAGCATCAAGAGGTCCTCTACGTCAGTGGATGGGCCTGCAGTAGCGTGCTCACGACGGCCAACAATGATGTCGGACCGGATCTTGCAGACTATCCTTACACGACAGTTCCAAACCAAGTGCAGCGCCTTTTCAAGTCGCAACTACATCATGACAGAAAACACTTTGACGAGAGAATGTCAAAGAGTGTAGCGGAGCGGGAGAAGATGCCATATATCGACTACATGAGGCCAATTATTTGCGATGGAGATACGGGGTGAGCTTAGTCTCTCGAGACAGCCAGGATTAGGGCTCACCTTGCAATAGTCACGGCGGTCTTTCCACCGTCATCAAACTAGCCAAGTCATTTGGTGAAGCGGGCGCAGCTGCTGTACATTTCGAAGATCAGCTTCACGGAGGCAAGAAGTGCGGACATCAAGCTGGAAAAGTCCTTGTGCCCTTCAGCGAACACGTCTCAAGATTGATAGCTGCACGAATGCAGTGGGACATCATGGGTCTAGAAACTTTGCTCATAGCTAGGACGGATGCAGAAAGCGCCAAGCTTCTCAGCTCTGTTATCGATACAAGAGACCACGAATTCGTCCTGGGTGTGGAGTTGGAAGGCAAAGAAGATCTGGTCCCGCTTAGCGAGCAGATTGCAGCTGCGGAAGCTAGCGGTGCCAGTGGAGCAGACATCGATGCTCTGGAAAAGGCATGGACAGATGCCAACCAGCTTGTCACATTCGACCAAGGTATGTATATATCGGAACAGTGCGATTCGCTTATCTGACAGCCTAATCTCAGCCGTCGAGAACGCTATTCGCCTGCAGCCGAATATCAGAGATCCAGAATCCGCTTTTCAAACATATCAAGCCGGAACTCTTGGCCTCGGACTCTCCAATAGGCAATGTCGCGACGCAGCTCGAGCTGTTCTAGGCAAAGACGTCCTATGGAGCTGGGATCAACCTCGTACGCGAGAGGGATACTACCACTATAAAGGCGGAGTTGCCGCGGCCACAAAGCGTGTTTTGGCTTTCGCGCCGCATGCAGACATGCTATGGCTAGAAACCAAGGCGCCCGATCTGAAGCAAGCTACCGGTTTCGCACGCCATATCAGGGAGAAACATCCTGGAAAGCAAGTCTTATTTTATTTGTCCGACTGTCAATTACCCTTGCTAATGCTTGTTCGCTAGGTGGATGGTTTACAACCTTTCTCCATCCTTCAACTGGGGAGCGCATGGGTTCTCGGATGCTGACCTGAAGAACTTTATCTGGGATCTCGGAAAGGAGGGCTTTGTGCTACAGCTAATCAGTTTGGCTGGCCTGCATAGCGGTGCAACGATCATGTGTAAGTCGAAGTGACCCTATCGATTGACGTTGCTTACCACATCGCTTTTCAGGCGAGCTTGCGGAGCGCTACAAGACCGATGGCATGTTGGCCTATGTCGAGCTGATCCAAAGACGGGAGAAAGAGCTCGGCTGCGATGTTCTCACACATCAGAAATGGAGTGGTGCCTCATACGTAGACCGAATCCTGCAAAGTAAGCTGCTCTTACACGACTCTCTTGACGAAAACTGACGCAATCCTGACCAGGCGTTTCCGCGGGCTCAAGCGCTACCTCAGCCATGGGCGCAGACTCGACAGAAGGTTCTTTCCACTAGATGTACAAAGTCATGTAGCCTCCTACAAAAACGTGATTTTATTGTGCTTCTTGCTCTCACACCTTCAACATCACCATGTCCGCCGAAGAGCTTGCCAGAGTCAAGCTTATTACGCTGCTGAACGTCGCTTCTGGCCGCAATGGGGTCAAGCGAAAGACCGGTGAAGACTGGCACGAGATTGCACGTCAAGCGAAAAAGTCGAAGCCGCAAGCTGTAAAAGCTGCCGGCAAGCACATAACAAATGAAGCAGTTCAAGATATAGTCGCCAACGGTACTACTGTAGCGGAAGATGATGAGGCTGATGAAGGCGGTACGCAAGCTTTTTTGCGAAACGGACGTCCTTGGCTGAGTTCACTTCCGATGTGCAGACGATGAGCAAGCAGACGTCTTCAAGCAGCACTTTGCAGCAGAGACTACGTTGCTTTCGGAAGAATCGCTAGGCGCCCTGGAAGCTAGAAAATGGAAAACCACGACAGAAGTCAATGCAAGTCTGGGTCCGCTATCGAAGAGCGTGCTGGACGGTGAAAGCAAGAAGCACAGTGCTGCAAAGCCTGTCGTAAGGCTGCCGAGGATACCAACATGTATACATATGCTGATATCCTGTGAATTCAGCTGCATCCACGCTTGTCGGAGAAGCTTGACGAGTACATCAAGCAGACGACCGTACCATCTACTTCCGCACTACCTACAGAACTCCTCAATCTCGTCTCGAGCTACCAAGATCTAGCCTGGTCCCGAACGACCTATGATGCGCAAGATACCTTCAGAGCGATGATTTCGCTTCATGCGATGTCGCATATCAATAAGACTAGATCTCGCATCCTCAAGAACAACGAGGCACTTGCACATGCTGAAGGCAAAGATGTGAAAGACCGAGAGACACGAGACCAAGGTTTCACAAGGCCGAAAGTGCTCATCCTGCTGCCATTGCGGAATGCTGCTCTGGGATGGATGAAGCATCTATCGTCATTTTCTTTAGCAAGCCAGATCGAGAATAACTCGCGCTTTCAGAAGGACTTCAGCCTGCCGAACGGGGCGATAGACAAGCTTGCGACAGATGAGAAGGATGCGGATGGAAACTCCAAGTATCCGAGGGACCACAGGGAAACTTTTATGGGCAACATCGACGATACCTTCCGCGTGGGAATGAAGGTTACGAGGAAAAGCTTAAAGCTGTACTCGGACTTCTACCAAAGCGACCTCATCATCGCCAGTCCCCTTGGACTGAGGACGAGTATAGAGAAGGAGAAGTGAGTCAAGCATATCTAGAAGCCCATAGATTCTCACTAAGAGTCGCTTGCAGGAACGCCGACTTTATGTCATCCATCGAGATCATCGTTGCAGAGCAGCTCGATGTGATGCAGATGCAGAACTGGGAGCACGTTCAGGTCAGTTCACTATTATTCTGCGGTCATGAGAAATGGCTGAGATGATTTGCTAGTTCCTGTTCAAGCACCTGAACTCAATACCTAAAGAAGCGCACGGTGCCGATTTCTCACGTGTAAAGCCTTGGTATCTTGATGGCCAAGCTTCGAAACTTCGACAAACAATACTCATGTCAGCATACGAGACGCCCGAGATCCGGAGCCTTTTCAACAAGAGCTTGATGAACGTAACAGGGCTTACCAAGACGATACAGAGGTACGACGGCGTGCTTGATCGTATACGGCCTGGTGTGAAGCAGAACTTTACCCGCTTCGATGCAAGCGATGCTCATGCAGAGGACGATGCGCGGTTCGAGTACTTTACGACTAAGGTGAATATTTCGAATCGTGAGATCTGTAGTTCAGGAGCTGATTTTTCTGTAGACCCTCCCTGCCTTGCGCAAGTCCGCTGTTGCATCGACAAACACTTTGATCTTCATTCCTTCCTACTTCGATTTCGTCCGAATAAATGCATACCTAAAGACGCTCGACGACTTTGACTTTACTGTGTTATCTGAGTGAGTAGGACCTGACTCACACGATAGCTAGGGTTGACTGACGGAGTGTTTCGCCCGCCAGATACTCCTCAAACAGCGAAATTTCCCGAGCACGGACTAACTTCTTCAATGGCAAGACTGCTTTCCTCCTCGTTACCGAGCGTTTCCACTTCTTCAGGCGGTACAAGATCCGAGGAGCCCGAACCGTCGTCTTCTATGCTCCACCCGAGCATGCGGATTTCTACGCTGAATACCTGGAATATCCATTCCTCAAAAGAAATGTAACAGGCTCGAGCAACAAGAACGGCGATGCCGAGCTGCTGGAAGAAATGCTTGAAGCCGAGGAAGTGTCTTGCCAGACCGTCTTTAGTAAGTATGACTACTTGAAGCTGGAGAGAATCGTAGGGACGCCGGATGCTGTCAAAATGTGCAGGCAAACCGAGGGCGAGAAGTTTACTTACGTCTAAGCGAGCAAATGTTGTGGTCTGCCCAACCATGTATGATGAATCGGGCAACGGGCGACTCAGCTACGAGCGTAAGGAGAGATCACCGTTGATAGTTGCGGTAGAACGATGGCCGGGTTCGTTCTGAGAAGGTGCCGACGGCTTGCCTTTCTAACGATTGAAGCTGATGATACAGCCAGCTAATTTCTTGCTTCAATGGATTTCCTCAGACATGACGTCCACACTGGCCGGCTGAGAGCTGCGCACGGGCCCGTCTGACAAGGCTTCCAACCTCGACTTCTGCGTCTCTTTGCTCTACTCAAACCCAAGCCTTCATGCAGGACCCCCATCGATAGTCTCCTCCTCATATGACTTCCTACACCGACAACACTACCGCTGCACAGCCCAAAACGGGCTTGCTTTCATTGCCCGATGAAGTTCTGCAGCACATTGTTGGCCTGCTCGCTGGTAAGATACGGTTTCTGATGGCAGACTACTGCGCGCCGGATCGCTTCGAGACCCATCATCTGCATTGCCTCCGCGTCGTCAATAAGCGCTTGTCCAGCATTGTCGATTCAACAATGTATCGCGTTCCGAATGCTCTGGCGAGGACGCGCGATTTCCTATCTGGCGACGATCTGGACATACTCCTACACCCAAAAGTGGTACATTCTGCTCGGGTGCTAGCTTTGGCCGGCACTGCTCTCTTTTGCGCTGGATTATTGGAGTCACGGTTCTGCCATTTGACCTTCTTAACATTCATCTTGGTAACACCGGAGTTTGAAACCCAGGGGAGGCGCATTCGAGCGAACGAACCTTTCCCGCGCTTGCGCAGAGTTCTACAAGCCTTACCGCTTCGAGAGCTTGACATCCGTTTTCGAGAAGGTGTAGTCACCTACGAGGACGATCTCTTCCAGCTGGCACTTCTAGGGGCCGCCCATGCTTCTCTCCGCAAGTTCAGCATACATACCGACGATTTGTCAAGACGTCTTGCCCCTCGTGACATCTTTCCCATTCGGCCCACTACCTATACCTCCTCTATCGAGTCACTGGCTGTATCGAACTTCACGACAGACTACGCTCAGGTTGTTCGGAGCGCTCTGGTCTGCCTGCCTTGTTTGGTGGAATTGGTCATCGACGGCCTCGAAGTTGAAGCAGACGATTCTGCTATCGCGGAGACCCTCAGTATCCTCGCTTCGGGCTTCAAACACAGCATACGTCGCCTCAGATTGTTTGCTACTGCAATTGGGCCCCGAACCTGGCAAGCTCTCGGCGATCTATCCGCTCTCGAGAGCCTCGATCTTGGAACAAACCCTATGTATGGTGAAACAGACATCCAAATGCGCATTCCTTATGTGTGTCTCCCTAAACTGGCCCGCATCAGTACTTTCTACTATCTCTCAACCAATACCTTTATCTTCCAGCTGGCACTAGATCGACACCTTCTGCCAACCCTGCAGAATATCAATGTCTACTTGGGAGATGTGGAGCTTCTCAGGTACGGTCCGGAAGATGCTGAGCACTTCCAAGCAATGGTCGCTGCGCACGACAAGCTGGATGAGGTGCGCAAAGATGTCAAGGTCACTCCTCAGACATTTCGAGAAGAGGCTGTAAGAAACATACGAGCTTTGAAGGCCGATGAGAGCAGTATGCAAGGTCCTTGAACGGGCATCTCGGAGTCTGCGGCGGGGTGACTGCCTTCATACGGCGGAGAGGAGTGCCTGATATTCGATAAGCAAGCAGACAGAGGGGAAGGAGGCATATGTGCAAGCACGGCAGGAAAGGAGGTCTCTTTCGACTTCATGCGAGAGATCGGGCTTCAAGCGCTTCGGCGATCAGGGTCAGAATTAGCAGAATCTTCACTGTTGTAAGCATAGTTGGATGACTGCACCTCGAGGGTCATGTTTCCATGTTTCTATGAGCATTTGTAAACTTGCCTTGTTAGGAAAGCGTTTTCTCTCGCGTCAGAGCACGCAGTTTATAAGCAGCAGAGTGCCTTTCTCGCTTCTTGCATTTTCTCCAACTTTCCGCTGCCCACCATTCTTCGCAGAGCTCTGCTCGTCCTTTGCCTGTCCATCCTGGCCGCGCTGCTGACTTCAAGACTCGCCAAACGAGCTGCTTCTCCGGCCATCACGAAAGCTTCGAGATCTGTGACGAGTACTGCTGCTCCCTACATGATATGTCGAAAAGCCTGTTCTGAGATGTGACCCTAGGCATGTCTGCTGCTGCCGCTTCTCCTACATACTGGCACCGCCAATCCGACAAAAGAGGCCACGCGAATCATGTATGCTTCGATCGTAGTCTCCAAGTATACGGCTGCTTATACTGACACTACGTGTGTAGGGCTGGCTCAAAAGCTACTTCACTTTCCCGTTCGCCGGGTACTACGATCCATCACTGAAGTACCAAGACTTTGGTGCGCTACGCGTAATCAATGAAGATCGAGTAGAGCCTGGCGAAGGATTTGGAACTGTACGTTGATTGTTTGAGGTGGACTTGCGAATCATGAGCTGATCGTACAAGTAGCACGGGCATTCAGAATACGAGATCTTCTCATACATCGTCAGCGGCGAGCTTGAGCGTGAGCACGATTCATAATACTATATCTGGGACATCTACTGGAACATCTAACGCAGACAAAGACTCCACCGGCAACCTTGAGATCATGAAACGCGGAGACGTCCAGATGACAAGTACCGGCACAGGCGTGCGACATTCCGAATACAATCGCAATGCGGAACAACAAGTTCACTTCCTCCAGATCTGGGGCAAGCCGTACCAATCCCGCCTTCCCGTACGATATTATAACCGACATTTCAGCGATGAAGAAAAGACGAATAAGCTAGTCAGGATAGTCGCCCCACCAGAAGATGAAGGTGTGACTGAGGACAGAGATGGGAAAGGACCTATTCCTATACATGCGCATATTAGGGTCTCCGCCAGCATCCTTACGCCAGGATCGGAGGTTCAGCATACGAGCGGACCAAAGACTGTCAAGACTCTCATTCATAATATCATGCGCAGTGGATATAGAAAGCCAGGCCAAGGGATCGATAGCGGCGCTCAGATCACTGTCTCGAATGCCGAGCAGTCATGGGAATTGAAGGAGGGAGATTCGCTCTATGTCGATGGTAAGCTGTCCACGGAGCTAGCCTTCAAGAGCATCGGCTCTGCACAGGCAGAATTCTTGATCTTCGAGATGAATTAGCTTGTCCCTCTTCTCCCGTCATCAGCTCTTTCGCATCTGTCTCTCAGTACAAGCAGCCTAGCTTTATTCAGCTTGTAATGTAGCACTCGTCCCTGTAGCACTTCATCTGATATACAAAGTTCGCCTGAAAAGCGCGCTCATGCCGATACAGAGA
This sequence comes from Erythrobasidium hasegawianum, assembly GCA_001972285.1. Lineage (NCBI taxonomy): Eukaryota > Fungi > Basidiomycota > Cystobasidiomycetes > Erythrobasidiales > Erythrobasidiaceae > Erythrobasidium > Erythrobasidium hasegawianum. Next base: position 2,564,066 of record BCII01000002.1, on the reverse strand, counting down.
CGGAGAATCTGCCTGAAGCCTCGTCGAAAAGAGCTTCTTTGGCTGCTAGGTCCTCTAAGAGAGGATACGTGGGAGCGACTTGTCTGAGCGTCGCCATTGTCTGCTCGGTCACACTTGCAGGCTTGCCGGTGATAGCTGCCAGAGCAGCTGCATTTGCGAGTGTCGTAGCATGGCTTGGGAGCTACAAGCCGAGCAAGACGTCAGATAATAGGAAGCTGCTGTATGCATGAGTGAGCACGTACGATCTGACCGGCTTCTGTAAGAGGTGCATCGGCCTCAGGCCAGCGGTGCATGGCAGCTTGCGAAACAGCTTTGCCATTCAAAACGACTGGGTTGTTGGCGCTAGGCAGTTGCGACATCTCGTCGTAGCAGTAGAATGCAGATTGGTATCCACCCTCCTCGCCTCCTTCTTTGAGTGCTATCCAAGCTTCGCACAGCTGGATGATGGTAGAGTCTTCTGCCCATACTTTGGCGCTTGTATATGCTGCTTTTGCGAGGTCTATGCGGTCGATGGAGAGGTAGAGCTGGATGAGCAGGGCGACACTAGATGGTCATGATCATTCAGTTTGGGATGGGGAACAGCTCGCGAGAAGAGGGCCATACCATTCTTGATCCTCCTCCTTCGCACCAGCAGATAGTACCTCTATCGCTTGTCCTCTGTAGTCCTCCTGGCTCGCCAACACAGTCCCAGCAACGGCGCGCGTCGTTCCATCCGCATCCTCTCCCAGGTCCTCGAGCAGCTCGAATGCCTCATCAGCAGCTGCACCACCGTCAGTTCCAGCGCTCTCCATGGCGTCCGCGAGCAGCTTGACGGCTTTTGCAGCGGGGGTATCTATGCCTGAGCATATCGCGTTTGCCTTGCTGAAGGCACCCAGGGCGATGTGAGAACGGGCAGCATAGAGGCGCAGACTTGGCGAGGCAGATTGGATGCTTTCAATGGTCTGAATGCACGATGTAAAGGAGCCTGCGAACCCTGGCGTCAGTCCTGGCCCTTTCAAGCCAGCCTTTGAAACCAGGTAAGTCACCTTGGGCAAACAGCTGGCGAGCGTGAAAGGCAGAGTCGCTTTCAAGGGACATGCTGTAGAAGTGTTAAGGGAGATATTAAGGCTGATCTGAAAGTGTTGAACAGGATTCAAAGGCAATCAGGACGGATTTCAAGGCTTGTTCGCAAACCGATTTCAAGGAAGCTACACAACAATGAGCCAACCACCATCCAAGAGACAGCGACTATCGCCAAAAGCACAGAGCAGTCCGCCTAATGATGCAGCATCCTCGACCCGCGAAGCCTTGATCGGTCCGTGAAGCCCTACATGACAGAAGACCATGCAAGAAAGCATCCTTATGACCATTTCCTCAGCCAGTCTGCTCAGCGAACGTAATAATGGCCCGCGAAAACGCGCCCTAGTCCAAGACTTGTCTGATCCAGGTCCATCAACAAGGCCGACTTTCGATATGCCAGATCTTAGCGGATCATCCTGTGCGTTGGTGTTATTGCTCGTGTAATGAGAGTGATGCTGATGCACTATTACAGCTCTCTTAGCACGCGTCCAGTCCTTCCTACCGCAGATGCAACAAGCGAACTCAAGCCTGTCCGCAACAGATGGTAGTGCATTCGAGCTTGTGGAAGAGCGAGATGATGAAGATGCGGAAGAGAACGATGACATTCGGTATACCGAGGTCGACGAAACCCCTATCGAAGAAGACGAAGAGCCGGATCCTCAGATAATCATCGCAAGTGCAGCCATGAGAATTCCCTGGCCGCACTGTTTGATATCATTACTGCAGGACCTCGCTCTTGGCGTACTGGAAGAGAAGCATCCCGAATCCTCATCTAGTGAGAGCGACAGCGATGAAGAAACGTCAAATTCGGAAGAAGACGATAGTGAGGAAGATCAATTTTCGCATCAAGCAGGAGCAGAGAATGAGAATGGGATTGGTAGTATACAAGCGCCCGGACAAGGGTCGCTCGTCGATGTCGGTAAATCAGATCACACAACAAGAGACGCGACGCCCAAGAAGACGGAGTCTCGCAAGCTAATTCAAGAGCTAGACTGAATCCTCAATGCTTTCTAGTCATATGTAGCCTTACTGCGCGTTACTCCCATGCTCGTTGTACTATTCCCAATCCTCATGGGTCGCAAGAAGCCCGTCTCGTCGGCCAAGTCTCGCAAGGATCCATTTCCTCTCCATCCAGCCTTTGTGAATCCCCGTACTACAACGCACGATGCTACATCGCTGCTGTCGAGTTCTCCTCCCAAACAAGCAGCGTCGTCTTTGTCTGCATTTCCAGAACAGCAGCGTCATCAGCGTGTGACTTTGGAAGAACAGCGCCGTATCGACGCTCGCAAATCTGCACGAGCTGCTCTTGAGAGTAGATTCATAAGACTGCCGCCTGATGTCCTCGAGCACTACAAGACCGTCTTGGCCAAGAAAGCCTTTGAAAGACCGATTGATCCGAGCAGAGCATGTCTGGACGCTGTACAAGTCACGAATGCACAAGGGAAACCTACGTTACTTGTCCCTAAACGCCCGAAATGGAAATACTACATGCTCAAGAAAGAGGTCGAAAAGGTAGATTCGCTCAATGCATGTTTGGCTGAACGACCCTTGATCAGACGCTGAGAATACGTCGAGTATACAGAATGAGGCTGTCATGTTTGAGAAATGGCTAGCGGCAACAGACGAGACGCTCAAGACCGCTCGCAGTGACGATTCTTTCAAAGTCATGGGCTAGTGAGCTTATACCTATTATTTCAAGCTTACTGACGCTCCACTGTTACTTACACGTTTCGTGGTGTGTGATAAGCTTTGAGCGCAATCTAGACGTCTGGAGGCAGCTTTGGCGTGTTTCAGAAGCATCTGAAATCCTGCTCGTCCTTCTGGATGTTCGGTGTCCACTACTACACTTCCCACCCTCTCTCCAAGACTACATCTCCACCCTAAAACCGCGTAAACACTGTATCCTGATATTGACGAAAGTAGACCTCGTGCCGCCATCTCTGGCGCAGAGCTGGAAGAGATACTTGGAAGAGACATTCCAGTATCCAGTAGTCATGGTGGAGTCGTACAAAGAGCACGAAAGGGGAGTCAGGACGCAAGGTGAGCAGTACCTCGGACCTTTCAGCGAGGCCGCTTAGCTGAACTTCGATGCAGGCACTCGAAAACGATATGATCCTGGCACATCCGACGATGTGCGGAAACAGCTCGTATCAGTGCTCAAGTCCGCGCACAAGGACATGACTACACCTCCGGAGCGCATGAACCCTGACAGACGATCAAGCTGGAAGCCTCGTTGTAGGTGCGACATAGACTGGCAAGCACTTGAGACGGAGCCAGACGTGATTAAGCAAGTCAAGATGAACAAAAACATGAAAGACCGTGATGGACAAAAAGAAAGCTCGGGGAAAGCAGAGGCTAGAAAAGCCAGGAAGATGCAGAGACAGCAGGATCTCGACAGGAAATCCGTCATACACCAAGCGCAGATCGCTGCGAGAGAAGCTCGCGGGCATGATGAAGAGAAGGAGGGATCGGCTACGGATACGGAATCTGAAGAGGAAGAGGATGAAGAGGCACCCGATCAACCGCCTTACATTTCGATCGGTCTGATAGGCCAGCCGAAGTAGGTCACAAACACTCTTTTTGCCAAAGTTATCTTCGAGCTCATCATTCATTCCACCGCTCGCAGTGTGGGCAAATCCTCCCTACTAAACGCACTTTTAGGCAAGAAAGTCGTCCGGGCCTCAAGAACGCCAGGCAAGACGAAACATCTGCAAACGATCTTCTGGACATCGGAAGTGAGACTCGTCGATTGTCCCGGCCTGGTCTTCCCTTCGTATGTGGGAATGGAGAAACAGGTGCTCTCGGGCATTATTCCCATACAAAATGTGCGTCCTTGCCCGATTGAGAAGTAAGGTTGTTCTTCTTTAGCTGACCGTCGTGTCTAGGTCGAGTCTGTGATCTATGATCTGGGACAGCGGATGCCACTTGAGGATGTTCTGGATCTGCCATCTCGAGACGAGTGGAGTACAGATGATCTGCTATCCACGTTTGCGATCGAGCGAGGTGCGTTTCATGACATCCGACACTTGCATGCGCTGACAAAAGCTACGCTAGGCTTCCTCACCGCGAAGGCCGCTCGTCCCGATGTCTATCGAGCAGGATCAATGATCATACGAGCAGTCCAAGCTTCTCAGATACCATGGGCTTTCAGACCTCCTCACCAGGAACCGATACCAGGTGCCGATCAAGAAGGTATCTGGATCAAGATGAACGAGAAGGCTACTCTCTCGTTGATGGGCGAGGTGCATCAGGCTGAAGATTCCACGGAGGCTGAAGACGTGGAAGAGGAGGAGCAAGAAGGAGGAAGTCAAAGTGATGATGATGATGATGGATCAGACGAGGGAAATGCGAATCCAACGCGTTTCACAAGTGCCTTTGGTGCTTTGGCAGTCGAAGATGCGGAAGACAGTAGTGAAGACGAGAATGGCGAAAGTGACAATCAAGAAGATGGTAAGAGTTGAAACAGTCCCGGAAATTCTTCAAACCATTCTAGACGCGTCATGCCTTTCTTGGCTATGAAACCTCATTCTTATGGGTCCAATTCTGAGCAGCATTCCCGTAGAGGTGGGACTGGCATGAGAATGTAGTGCTCTACTACAGTTCTGTCTTGCTCTGTCCTTCCTTCGCTTGCTTTCGGTCGTTCTCTTGCAAATTGCTGTTTGTTTGGGTATTTGTCGCGTACACGCGCCGTTTGTTTGCTGAGCGGTGAGCTTTCGCTAGCGTAGAGTGCGTTGGACGACTTCAGCCCGCGAGCAGTGGCAGTCAACCCTTTCAAAGGACAAACACAAACACCCAGTCATCGCATACAGCAGAGCAAGAGCTGGGCAGGGCTGGCTGCGAGCTTTTCAATCTCGAAAGCTTTTGGAGGCAGAAAGCAGTAGGTAGCAGTTCATCAAGTGGGTAGCTTGACATTACTAGCTGCAAGCTCGCAAGCTAATCCCGAGTCCAGCTTGAGCCATGCCTCCAGCCCAAATCAGCGCCAATTTCGACTTCGCGGGACCTCTGGCCTATTCCTGCTCGAATGGCCAAGGCGTAGTTGTCACTGTGGATGCAGTGTACGGCGTACTCTCTGGATCCCACCTCAAGCTATTCGACGACGATGCCCCTACTTCTTCACCTTTGGCTCATCCCACATCGGTCATCGAGCTCGCAGAATATGCGGCATGTCTGGCTGGACCAGCGCAGCAAGGACTGACATGGGAGCTCACGCTACAACGAAGGCATACTATCAGTACAAAGTCCGAGCAAGAGAGCCATCCTCGTGATGCCCGGAGGAAGTCGACTGTCGCAGGCTTGGAGAACAAGAAGAACTGGTTGAAGAGCAAGCTCAGATCAAAGAGCATATCAGCATCAGCTTCTGCGAACTCGCTGGCTGCTCTGGCGCAAGACGATGTTCCTCCGCCCATGCCGTCAACATCGGCTGCTGCCATGATTCCCACAGCAGCAGCAGCGACGAGCGCAAGCACTCCTACAAGACGTCTATCGATCCACACTCCAGCACGCTTTACCCGAGGTAGCAATAATACATCCAGCAGTTCCGCCGTAACGCCAAACAACAAAGGCAGCGTAATTCTATCGACTATCAGCAAAGACATGCAGCAAAGATGGATAGCAGCCATCTCTACAGCTATCTCAAGCAGCGCAGCACCGGTTCTATCTCCCTCGGCGTCCTCGCCATCGTCCCTATCCAATCTGGCAGCTTACAGAATGCCACGAACGCATTCGCCCTCTCCTCTTATGGCTTCTTCCACTACAGCTAGCCAACAGCAATCTCCGTCATTCTTGGAAGTCGAGCCACCCAGCCCTCGTCTTTTCACTTTCCAGGAGAATGCAGGCGAATCAAGCTCCAAGCAGTTCGACAGAAGATCCTCGAGCCCCGTCAACCCTTTCTTACCTCAATGGCTAGCAGACGTGAGGAATGCCACCAATAAGAACGGGGAAAGTACAACGAGGTCATTTGGGATGCGACCGAGCAGGAGCAGCAATGCTCTGCTGAACAAGACAGGAGATGCAACAGCTGGCGTGAGCATAGCGATCAGCCATCACGAAGAATCTGTAGACTCCATTAACAAGGGCGGAAAGAATGTCAACAAGCCAAGCAGACCATCCACGGCAAACACTCTCTCACCTCCTGCATTACGACCTCAAAGGTCTTCATCCAGTCTGTCGTCTTCGAGTCGACTAGATGATTCTATCTGCTCGACTGCCCCATCAACCAATCCACCCACGCCTAAAGCATTCAACGACTCTCCGCCTAACAACAGGCAAACGATGTGGTTCGGCGACAAGAGCGTTGTTCTTCCAGCTTTGAGTAAAGGAGGATGGAGAAGAGGTTTAGGCTTCAGCGGTAGCGATGAAGAGGGTCGGACAAGCTTGGGAAGCTTGACGTCCGCAACGAGCGATCAGTCTACTACGACTACTTCGACTGCCTTCGAGACGCCCAGGCGGCACGGCTCTGATGGCGATACAGCACCTATTGGCTCGCACATCATAGAGCCTGCAGAACTGCGAAGAAGGATGATGGAAAGAGATGTCTTACTGGACGCACGACCGTCAACCGCGAGCGGCAACATCGGGGATGTTCGCAAGAAGAGTACCTTTGGACCTGGCGCACGACTTCCTGCTGCACCACTTCCCAGCACTCCAGGCGAAAAATACATACCGCCTCATCAACAGCACTATACTAGACCAGAAGGATTGGACGTACAAGCTCTTTTCGCAGCCCTGCCTCCGCCAAAGAAACGTTCTGCAACTGGTCATCTGTCTGGAATGAAGACGTCCTCTTCGTCTGGCAGCATCAACTCGCTCGCTCGTTCGCGGGCAGTCGTCTCGACCCTGCCTTCAACATCACCAAGCAGCAACAGTCCCGTGCACTCACCCTTGGCACTGTGACGAGTTTGCCTACCTGCGATCGGATGTCTCTCATCTCAGTCTAACATTTGGTGAATGTGACCGGGAAGCTTCAAGAAGGTCGAAGAGGTCCGACCGTCGTGGCCCTAACGCTCTTGGGCCCATTCTACCTTCGCCGAAGCTCTAACAGCAGCTTCAAGCAGCCGCAGTTCAGTATGACAACTACGAAGTATTTGGCCGTGCACGTACTATCACTATTTTTCAGTTTTTCTCGCACCATGTAGCTTTCACAAACAATACTAGTCTAGTCTCGGCGCAGCTTGCGAGACCTTTTTCAGTTCCTTATTATACGCAGTTCTCTTTAGCATCTGTTTCATCCTGTCAATTCCATAATTTCCTTCTCTCACCGCATAACCCTCAAAGCTGATCTAGACACCCCTCCCATCTTCAGCCTCGACCAAGCATGACCCAGCCTTCAGGCGATATCAATCACATCGACAAGCGACCTCGCAAGACGGACCGCCGACAAGGGCTCGCATGCCATGAATGCAAGTCGAAGCGCCAGAGGTGCCAGCGGACATCCCTTCAAGAAGTCTGCTTCTCTTGCAATACCAAAGGCCTACCGGTGCCTTTCACTCCTCTTCCTGGCTAATCAAGTGCTGCGAGGAAGAGAGCTAAGTTTTGGATGATGTGCGACAGTGCGATATCACAGCTCCCCCTCCTCCATCTTCACCGCCCACCAAGAAACGGAAAGCATCTACTAGGCAGCCGGCATGGAAGAGTGCGTGAACCCGACTAAAGCTGGTCATATTAGTAGACTGATCATGGGCATGATTCCGCAAAAGAGGTCAGGGATTCCTTTGGCTTGTAAGTCTCACTTTCCACGTCTCTCCGGTAGGTCTGAAAGAAGCTAAAAGTGTGTCTCATTTTCAGAATCATAACTACGCACGTCAGCCCGACCGCTACGCCAGCAAAGCTCTTCAATAGCGAATTAGCTGCGAGCATGTCGACGCACCTTCTCACCCTCTTCTTGGCTGTCAAAGGAGATGTGCCCATGCTGCATTGGAAGGCATTCGAACACCAAGTAGATAAAGCAGATCGTAGGGCCAGTCTACTTAGCGAATCAGCGCAGGTAAGTCGTTCTGGGATAGTTTGCCTAGCCAAAAGCTGACGCGATGCGCAGGTTCTGAGTGCTGTCGTCGAGGCGCTCGGTGCGCGCATCTCCGACCATTCACATATCGTTGGTAGCTCTGCGCCAGTTCTGCTGGACCTGTCTACATACAGAGTAGCTGGCCACGATATCTCGCAGTATGGTCAGATGCGCAAATCTATGTAAGGGCCACTTGACCATTAGAAAATGTCACACTGCATACTGACTAAGGACCATAATCAGATATGAACGTCTTCTCCATCGAGCCATCAAGCTCGCCGATGACTTCGCAATTTACCGAAAGCCGAGCTCCGTGGGTTGACGCACACTGCACGCCGTGCGTGAAAGAAGACTCAAACGCTTTGCTACAGTACTCTGTCGCTGCTTTCATGCTTCTCGTACGTCTAGGCTCTTTTCAGTGATGTCCTAGCCAAGCTGAGAGGACCTTATTTGCAGGACTGGCTTACCTCAGGTACATCCCGCCCATCTCATTCGGAGAAGCTCTGATGATCGATCTGCTCAGAATGCTCGAACGTCATGGACTCCAATCCTAATCACACCTTCGGTCGTCTTGCCTTGACGCATATCGGAACTATCGTCCAAAATCTAGAACAAGATCCAGAATTATTCAGATATCAGTCCAACAGGGATCTCAAGCCTGAGACATGGCTCCCAGATGGTACACTCGTTGATCGTGGGGGTATAATGCCTCAGGTCGTTGCTTTGAAAGGCTGATTCAGGGAAACCACAGTTAAGATGATGGGCGGTTTGGCGTATACCTACGAAAGCCTGACAGTAGCAGTACGTAATCGTAAACATCGCACTTTCGCACCCTACTCATACGTGTTCCGCAGCGCACCGGCGACGAGCACTTCATGTACGGGGAGCTTTGCAAGAATCAGAAACAACACGCTGAACTTTGCTCTTCTGCTGTAAGCCGGGACTTCGCTGTCTGTCGAGACATGGAACACTATACATACGACGTGGATGCGAGAGCTTTAATCGGGGCAAAAGGCATCGATCGCGTCAAGCTGGTAGCCACTGTCCAGCCGCAAGTGCAGTCAACTAGCTATGTCTACGTCGGCTATACTGATTCAAAATTCATTTTCAGACTTCTTTATGCAAGAGTGGCTGAGCTCAACAGGATGTGCGGGAAAGACATAGTCAAACGTGAGCGGATGTATTTTCGAATTCAATCAGTCTTATCTGCTGAAGCCGTTCCCGTATTAGCATACTTGTCCGGCAAGGAAGTCAATACGGAGGCTGTCGAGGATCTCTTCGATCTCCTTGAGGAATACCATCAGACATTGGGAATGTTTTCTGCGAGACTTATATCTCTGCCTCAACTAGGACAAATGACGGAGCCGACTATCAAATCACTGAGAAGAGCATGTGATCATTGGATCACCTACGACATATTCGGAGCAGCTAAGTAAGGCTCGGTCCACACGATGCTTCGGCCGTGCTAACACTACCTCTATCTGCTGCAGCGTGACTTTCCTCATGTACGAGACCCTGATCCGTTCAGCGAGCGTCAGTGGCGATATTGCTTTTCGATGTTATCAGGCAATGTACCATGCGTGCAGAGTCGTCGTCGCTAGGGTCAAGGTCAGGCGGGAAGCCGTCATCTTCATTGTCTCTCTTTGGCTGATGACCACCTGCAGATGGAGGTACAAAGCGATCCAATCAAAGCGATGGAGCCTGGAAAAGCGTACGATGACCTGGATCTCATCGCCGACTTCCTAGATGGACTGAAACTCGAAGATGAAGGTGGACCACCAGGTTTTACCGCCGAGAAACGGATGGACGACCTTGAAACGTACGTACCGATTAAGAAGCGAAGTATAGAATGAAGATCTGATGGCTCGGCGAGCCCAGCTTGGAACGAGCTTTACAGTACCGCGGCTGGTCTGTCGCGGGGTTAAAGCCAAGAATTGACCGTGTGACCGCCTATATCAAGAAGTATTCTCCTGCCCTGGAGGAGCGCCCATCGTCTGTACAACGAGAGCTGTCCTCTGTGCAAATTCTGCCAGACCACAGCAATACCACACAGCACGCAGGAGACGCAGTCGGGGCTCATCACGTACATGCTGGAATGGCGATGGACGTGTTAGCAAGCGCAGCTTCGGACAGAGCTTTCCCAACGGTTCTCAGGCAGGCACCTGTCAAGACCCCCAGCGAGACGTCATCCACTTCGTCAACCGCCCCGGGCCCGCTGCAAGCAGGTGTTTCAACCTTTGACGTCGTTGGCAAACCTTTTACTTTGACAGCTTCGCAACAGCCCATCTATCCCGCCAGGCACGGCATGCACCTCCCGCCTCATCCTTCATCGATCCTTTCCGTCTGCACCCCTGCTTCGGGTAGTGCGACTACTCAGTATGCACCTCCTGGACCATCGCATCCCTACTTTGCGCCAAGACAAGCTGGTCCAAACATGCAGTCTGGCATGCTGGTGCCATCGACGGGCAGATATATATCTTATCACGAGCCGCATCCCTTCTCAGGGCCCACACACGTTTATCAAGCTGCGCCGCAGCAACCTATGCGATACTATTCATACGAGGCGGCAGAAGAGGTACCTCTACAAATCGGGTCCAGGGTGCCTGCTCCCACCTATGTCACGGCGCTCGCTGCTCAAGGCTATGAGGAGGTCAGCTCGCATTATGCTCCAGATTTACCACCTCACCAACAACCAATATTCCCCGAATCTGAAGGCGAGGCAGCCCGCAATTGCGCGCGCCCTACAATACTAGCGGACGGTCCTGTCACTCGAGCAGGTGCAGACTATATGTCATATAACGGTAGCTCGGGGAACGATGCTCGCTATCAAGACTTCGCTGTAAGGCACATACTAGAGAGGAACGCAGGCTATAATGGTGCCGAGTAAAGATCAGCAAACGGATAACTATTTAGAGCATCTTGCGACAGCATTTCGCTATTTGTCAAAGGGCCACGGATGAAGCAATGCGAATCTCTCATATGCTTGCAATTATCCAAAAACGAGTTGACAGGATATGAAGTGTCCGGCTACCGTGGTCTGCTGTCTCCGCTTTCAAGATCTTCAATCTCGCTATCAACCGCGAGCAAGAATGCCTGACTCTCCGACTGAGCTTTACTTCTCGCCCCCGGAACAGGCGTGCTAGATCTACTTCCCTGCGCCGAGCCTGCTCTTGACGCTATCCGGGAGCCTAGCGCTGATGAAGGTGCTAAGCTTGCCTGTGCGCTAGGATCGCCGCCTGCTGCTCTTCTGTCCGCTAATTCCGCTTCTTCATCGTCTAGATCGAAGTCTAGAGAATATGCTGCATCTTGCGCTGTGCTGAGATCAATCGCAGGTATGCGTGTGAAGATGGACCGGCCAGATCTGGTGTAGGCCATCTTAGCGAACATTCCAGTATTGTAAGCAGTATTGCAACTTCACCTCCGCAGTACAATCGCTAAGCGTCCAAACTGTCGACACAAACGTAAGCGCTAGAATGGATTTCAAAGAAAGCACATCGCGTTACCTGGATCAGATTCCGCGCTACCAAGAGGAAAGTATCGAAGACCTCTTCGCCTTTTGCCGAACAGCCGGAGAAGAAGATCACCAAGACAGTGATGATGCAGAAGCCTGTCAGAATCTGCGATATGATGGCAAGTATTCAGCGGAGGTTGTACCTCTATAGCGAGAAGGCATACCAGGTCGACGATATTGTATATGGACGACCAGAATTTCTGAAGCAGCACTAGTCTCGGTACTTGGTTAATGATATTGGTGCTCAACCTACCCTCCCAAAGGCTACGAATCGTATGCACACTTCAATACTGGCGATACAGATCAAATGTTCTCATTAGCAAACCGGCCTCGCAAAGGGCATTCGCACCTACATCATCGCAAGGTTAATGACTAGTTCGAGCATGTAGAATGCTAAGGTCGGACATTCTGAGAGCAAGCTCAGGATGACGGTCGTTGTCGACAATATGGCCAGCGAGAGGTAGAGCCATATGTAGAAGGAGCTGCATGGGCTCTTAGTATGGAAGGGACGGAAATACGAAGGGTGCGCATACGAGAAGACGAATCGGTTCGCTAGGCCTTGCAGGAGTTCCTGTCTCGAAAGGTAGTACTGCCATCCAGCATGAGCATGGTGATTCGGGGACAATCTCTGACTTTTAGCTACATACTTGCGACCGCGAAGGCCTGCGAACACATCAGTCGGAAGTCAGCTCGCAGCACAAAGGTCGCCCAGCCAGCAGGACGGACCCAGCAGATCCATTAGGGCTGCAAAGACGGTGATTCAGTGACATTATACAGCTTGCATATCGTCAGCCTACTTCAAAGGTTCATTCATGGTGATTAATCGACGTTTCAGAAGCAGCTGAACCTGTTTATTGACTTCGCCTAACCGAGACTAACACAGAATTCAAGACTATCTTATACAGCTTAACACACGAGTCTTAAGCGATACCTAATCTGTGAAAGACCATGTCTACGCGCAAGCTCGTACGGGGAGGGGAGCCATCAACGCGTCGAGATTCAGCCAGACAGGCCGGAAATGACAGCAGCCAGCGAAGACAGTCGACAGCATCGCAGCAGCATCAGGACAACGACGAGAATGGTGATGGCGATGATGAGCCAGAAGACAAGCTCTCGACGGCCCTCCCAAAAGTCCGAAATGAAAACCAGATTCCTGATGAACCGTGGGATCTCGAGAGAGCTATGCCCAAAATCAAGCCTTTAGCAAGTCAATGGAATCAAGCTGTCAAGACCATCGCAGACAGTATGACCATCCTCAATCAGACTGCCGTCGCGCTCGCCGAGTCGATGTACACGCAGAGGGAAGAAGATATTTTGAACCATCCAGTCCGTCGCAATACGCTCGACGCACGACTCCACTTAGCTAATCTGACCATATCAAGGACATTGTCGAAGCCGACACTCAGTTCCGAGGCCTAATTGACCAACTTTTCGATGCAAACGCGAGGAAAGCTGCGCTGGACGACGTTCGACATCGTCTACAAGTAGGAGAGAAGCTTGTGAGTGGTGCCGTCAGATATCCGGTGGACGAGGTGTAACGCGTTTTGGGTCTTCTAGACGACAGGAGACAAGCTGTATACAGACGCGGCTCAAGCAGCCATCGAAGAATACACAGCAAAGACGGCCAGAGCCAAGTATGCCGAGAACAGCGACTATGTCACCTTCAGGACCGAGCTATATGTAAGGAGACCCAGCTTGAGCACGATGTCCCGTGTACCAACAATAATCCGGTGCACAGGAAGCATGTCACGATAAAGGAGCAATGCCACCGCTCAAGAAGTATATGGAGAGGGAAGAAGGCGATCCAGAGTCTGACGATGAGGATATTGAGATGCAAGGGGGGCAAGAAAGTCTGAAGGATCCCATTACGATGCGCTGGCTGGAGAAGCCTGTACGACAGTACGTACTCTTCATGACTTATCAGCAGCTTGGAACTGACTTCCGTGATTTAGCAATGCATGCAAACATGCCTATTCTCGAGAGTCTATCACTGGCCTCATCGGTCTTGCTGGCCAAGTACAATGTCCAGTCGCCGGATGCAGCAAGATCGTTCATCTAGCAGCTCTCAAAGATGACGAAGCTCTCGAGAGACGTGTACAAGCCAAGAAGAGACGCGAGGAGGAAAGGCACAATCGCGAAGCGGATGGCTACGCCGAAATTGAGGACGACGACTAGCTGCTGCGCATTCATGCTACACTACACTTCGTATATTCTGCATGTTGTTATTTCACATTATTTACTTCTCGCCATGCTGAACGCGACTTTCCCTGTTTCTCTACCCTTTCTTTCTTTCAAACGTGTCTTGATGTCTGATGGCTTTTCTAAGCTTCTCCTGAATCCTATCCTTCCTGGAACATCTTTATCGCCGGCTTTCCTCGTCGCAGCTGCTGGACTCGCTCTCGGCGCTTACCTCTTCGTCATTTTGGCGAGGGCCATCGAGAAGATGCAAGGGCTAGGCTTGCTGGCGTTGAATAGAAGTCGCAACTTGCAAAATGGTGTGCACCAGAAGAACAAGAATTACGGTCAAGCTGCGCAAGAAGTCGTTATTCCAGACGATCAGCTAGAAGGAAGTGATTATGCCTACCCTGGCCTGCTCAATACAAGCACGACTTGCTATCTCAACTCTGCTCTCCAATCGCTAGCTTCATGTCCTTCCTTCGTTGCATACCTTTCAACTCTTCTCGCATCAAGCGACGATATCGACTTGGTAGTCGCATCCTCTCTGTACCGCTTATTACAGTCACTCAACACACCCACCAAGAAATCTATCGTCTTACGTACAAGCGAGATAGTCTCAAGCTTGATGCAGTCAACGTCGAACACGGCAGCAGCGAGGAATAGGAAACGGATTATGCAAGGCTCAGGCCAGCAGGACGCTCAGGAATTCTTTCTGATATTGGCGGAAGCTGTGGAAGAAGAGAAGAAGGTACTCTATGAGAAGGCAGCGGAGAAAGCGAACGAGAAGGCAGGATTCCAGGAGCTCCTTATGCCGGCTGAGCTTCTTCGGACCATTACAACCTATGTAAGCGTCCTGAATACCTGGTACTGGGAGCTATACTGAGTCTTCGGGGACCAGACATCCGATCAGGAGCTCAAGAACCCTTTCAGAGCCTTGATGGCTGCTCGGACAGCATGCATGACTTGCGGGTATTGTAAGTTGGCCAGCTGTCAGTTGATGTTGCATCGCCAATGCTCTTCCTAGTCGAAGCAATACGACACACCGCAACGGAGCATCTTACCTTGAACGTTCCTTCTGCAGTAGGTCCCGCCTTCAGCACAGTGAGGTATACAGCTCATTGACCAACGCCTATAGCGCTCGTGCAGACTGGAGTCCTTACTGGGCGACTACACGAAGCTTGAGCTCATCGACGAATACAGTTGTAGACGCTGTTCTTTCTACTCGACTATCGAACGCCTGAAGAGTCAAGTCCCCAATGACAAACACGATAGTAGCTCACAGGAGAGGTCATCAGCTTCCAAGAAGAAGCGCCAACGAGAACTACAGAGGCACATACAAAAGCTAGACGAGATCATCGAAGCTGAAGATTTCGAAAGGGATTGTAGCGATCTCACCTTCAAGCTTGATCGAGCTATCAGTCCGGCTACGAAACAGATCATGTACTCTAGCGCACCAAAGCTGTTGGTGCTGCACCTGTCGAGATCGTCTTTCATGGATGGCGGATATGGCTATTCCTCGAAGAACAATTGTCAAGTATGTCATCACATACGTAATACATACCGCTAGAAAAGCTGAACTAGTGAAACGCCAGGTTATATTTCCTGAATTTCTCAATCTGGATCCTTTCTCGACGACTGCCTCGCTAGGCAGTAACCCAAGCAAACCGATCTCTTCTCATTCCGAAGACGCTTCAGACCATTCGCATTGGGGTCGCAATATATATAGGATATGCTCTCTGGTCGTGCACTTTGGCAGCCACTCATACGGGCATTACGTATCCTTCAGGAGAAGACCCAGATCGGCTGGCTCGACGACTCTGTCGGACGACTGGTTCAGAGTATCAGATGATAACGTCGACATCTCGTCAAAGAAGGAGATGCTTCAGGCGAATCCGTACTTGCTGTTCTATGAGCGTATAGACGGTGTCGGCCGCAAGAGCGACTCTAGCACGTAGACAAGCAATGATAGATCTCCTGGCGCATCTGCAGCTACATCTGTAACGGTACAGACATCAGGTTGCCAAGCAAGACTCAATATCGTATTAACAATTGCAATGCAGAGCATTCGGCGGCCTCTTGTCGTCTGAGTCTGAATCACGTTATTTCCTCTCGTGAGACCTGCGGTATGAGTCACCGAAATCGCACTTCATTGCCTGCCTATTTGCCAAACGTTCAAGAAAATCGTCCCTATCCAACAAATCGATTCAAAGAAGTTCAGACTATATCACTACTAGTTATACCTATATGTAAATCAACAACACAATGTCCTCGTACAGTACGTGCGCTCATGTGCGATTCTTGAGTTGCGCCTCAAATGCTCGTCTTTGGTTCCTAAGTTGGGCTTCCAGAGCTTTCACTTTCGCTTCCAGTATAGCTGCGTGCTCTTCTATCTTTTCGTCAGCCATTGTTGTGGCGTGCTGTGCGGATCCTCTGTATCAGCTGACGTCGGAGAGTGCTGCAATAAGTTTGACGCATACCTTCACGACCTCTTCAAATTCTCGCTCTTTGGCTTCTTCTGCTTGCGAGAGCTGTAGCTTCAGATTGTCCACTTCTTGCTGGCTACTCTGCAGGGCCCGCTGAAGCTCCGCGTTCTCGGCTTGTAGGACCGCTACTTCCTTTTCGTACTAGCAAGCCAGCATCAGACTGCACATACGCCCATTGACTCGTATCGCGTACCTTTGCACGATCCGCTTTGCTCTGTCGGCGGACAAGGTCAATCTCCATGCGCATATCATCTTCTTGAGTAGGATTCGATGCAGCTGGTTCATCTTTTTCAAGCTTCGGCGCTGGCTTTCGTGGTATTTTGCTAGCAAGCCCGCTGCTGCTTCTTGGCAGAGAGCTCTCGGACTCCGTCCTGCTTTGCTGGTATAGACTGCGAGTATGCGGAGATCGGGGCAGGCTTCCAACTCGTTGTAATTCTTTGTGAGCCAGCTCGCGAGGGCCTGTAATTTTAGATCGCGTTGATTTCGACTGCACGAGAGAATATTAAGCACTAATACTCCTTCTGAAAGGGTTTCAACTCACGTCTTGCCTGCCTCGCAGACTGCCATTCCTCTTTTCTGGCGAGCCCTTTCCTTTATCTGGCGTTTGAGCACGACTGCTCGTCACCGAGCTTTGATTCGGATCAAAGATATCTCTCAAAGCCCTCTTCGACGAGATGGAGTCCGAGTCATTCCCATCAGATTTCCTCTTCTTGCAGAGAGATGCAGATGCATTAGGATCAGCAGCTAAGAATGGATCGCTAACATCTGGCGAAGGACTTGGTTGAAGAGAGTCGGGAAGGGTATTGTACGCCGGATACGGACTCTGAGGAGAGCGAGAACCCAGTTGTCGGGGTCCGAAAGGCCGGCTGAGCGTGCCGCTTCGCTGAAGGGCGCGTGGTGATAGAAGGCCATCTGGCGCTGGAGATGTCGCGGGCGGTGGTGTCCGAGGGCCTGAAAAAAAAAAGGGTGAAGGGAAAGTCAGCATCTGTCAACTCTTTACGTTGCTGTATTAGCACAAGCTCACGAGCTAAGATCTCCTCGACATCCTCCTCTCGATCGAGCCTTCCTTCTTCCTCCTCCTCCTCCTCTTCTTCTGCAATGCGCATACTCTGATTAGAAGCACTTCTCGAGAGTGTTCCGCTCCTGCTTCTTCGGATGGAAGCCTGACTTCCCGTCCTCCTCAAGTACCTATGACTATTCCTCCTCGACAGCGTGCCCTGATCGAGCGTCTCGAGAGCATCCTCGTCGTCTGAGGCGGGAGCCATCGCAGTCTTGCTATACGCATCATTCACGTCCGACACGAAAGGAGGTGCGTCCGCCAATTGTTTCGAGGAGCGCGATGCCTCGTCGCCGGCAAACCGATCCCGCTTTTCTGCTGCTTTACTAGGGGATTCGGGGCGAGTATCGCTAGCTTGACTTCTGCTTCGCAGAGGTGCGGATGCAGATGTATTGTTCGTGATCCAGCTATATCGATTTTTAGGATCGTCTGCCGGACTAGGTGATCGAATAGAAGTATGTGCTGTAGATGCATATTCTCCTGAGAAGATGGAAGCTGCATTCCGACTATCGATTGAAGAAGTTTTGCTTGCTTTCGACAATGTTCGACGAGGCGTCGTGCTGTCGCTTTGGCCTGTGGGACTTAGCATTGCACCCATGAAATCTATAACGCTTCGAGGCCGGCTCGAAGATGCACTGAAGGCTCGCGAGCGATTAGAAGCCATAGATGAAGTATGCTCGAGATCCTGTTGCGCCTTTCCGGGAAGACGAGGTGGTGCATCGTAGAGTCGGAGATTACGAGCTTGGCTGATGATGTGCCGGACTAGCTCCGAGTGTGTGACTGTTCGTGCTTGACCAGCGTTGCTTTCTCCGCCGACTGTGAGAGTGTACGAGAAATGGCTTTCGTCCAATATTACGGCTCTGAAGATCGCTGAGGGACCGTTTGGACCACAGCTGAGGTCCTGCTCCGATTCTGAACGGACGATTTGTAGTGCCATTCTCGCCTGCAATGTAGAATTCACATCGGTCCAGCGCGCCAAAGGCCAGGCAGAACATATAACTTACCTTCCGCGACTCCTGCAGATACGCTCTCCGATCATAGAAGTTCCAATAGATGCTCCTCGTATCCTGCTTCAAGTATCTCGCGATGCTCTTGTCGCCCTGCGCTTTCAAATACGCTGTAGACTTCCATATATTCTGCAAGAAGCGGCGCTTGTCTTGCTCAGTTTCGGGCTTGACGACGACGAGATGGCGTAGGGGACGGTCGTTGAATTTGTCGGAGATGTCGGTGGGCGGATGGTCGAGGTAAAGCTTGAAGTCTGAGAACACAGACCGGGTCTCAGCTCATGGGATGCGATGAGGAGAAGAGCGAAATGTGTGAGCTCACCATGTATACCAGCATCAGCCGCCGTGAGCTCCCCCAGATCGAATTTGCCGCAGTATTCCATACTCTTATTACTCCTGCTCTTGAAGGGACTCGTCAAGCCCGACTTGCTTCTCTGCATGCCCAGCATCTCCTTTGTCAATTCATTTATGTTATCAAGACCGACGAGTTGTCTGCCCGTCTTATCGATGACTTTGCGACGCGCAACGACGAGGACGTCGTTGAATAGGAACAGGGTGCAGAGCAGATCTTGGGTGTGGTGCGCGTAGCCTGTGCCCGGAGTGGAGGAGATTAAATCACGGGATAGAGGCGTGTCGAATACGTCGATGCAGTCTACAAAGTAGCGGTTGCTATTTGTCATTATGGCCTGGGCAAACACAGCGGGGGTTAGTTTTCCGGGTCTCGCATTGGGCAACTGAAGTGCTACTCACCGGCAGATTATCAATAGATCGATTCAGTCCCCACATCGCAGCTGCTCTTCGGGTCTTCTCATCCTCATCCAGCGTAGCGATTCTTCCAGCAACTTCTATTCCAGCGAGGATATCGTCTCTTGCAGGATCCTCTTGATCAATCTCTTTTAGTGCAGTCACAAGGAAGAGACGATAGCGCGGGATGCGCTGCATTGGTTCCATCAACAACGACTGCAAGCTGCTGTTGTCTTGACCGTCAGCTAGGATCTCGCGTGTTTTCTGGCGGAAAAATGTCAGAGTTATTCACTGTGAACATCTTTGTAATTGCCTTACGTCGAGAAAATTGATAAAGTTGGGATTCTTCTTGCGCATGGCCTGTTCGAGCTTTCGAGCATTTTCGAGGTTTGATATATATGCCGGATAGATACTCGCGAAGAAGGTGAGCTGCATCACCATCAATCAGCCATGCATCCTCTATTTTCAGTCTGTGTATACACACGTGACGCAACACCGTGCTCGCCCAATGTTCTCTCCTCGATCCATTCAAGCTCGCTTCCAGTTCTTTCAAGAATGACTGATTCGCTGGTAGAATGACTTCTACATTTCCAAAAATGTTGCGAGCTTCGAATGCAGGGATGATCTCTTCTCGAGGGCGTTGGGCGAAGTTCCGAAGTGGTGTTGCGTAGCACTGCGAAAGTACATGGGTTAGACCTTGCTAGAGGAGACCGACTAAGTATGTATGCGCACATTCAAGAGCTTGCGAAGCCGCGCGACGTAGTTTACTTCTGTTGTGAGAAGCTCTTGCAAGATGCAGCGCAGTCGTTCTGGGTCGGGCGGCCGCGTCTGCGATATGCCATGTACATTAGCATGCATAGATCCATCATACACCATGTGCAACGCACCGAACTTGACATGCCCAAAGCCGACTTTGAAGGTGTTGTAGGGAACGCGGGCGAGGCCGTAGGCGGTCGCAGGACATTCCCAAGGCCGTGTATGAAGGATGCGATCTCTACAGAGCGTATTAGATTAGTGTTTCGCAGGGATCCATGGGTGACCTCGCGCACCCGGCGGGAGATCCCATCCGTTATTCCTTGTATGCTCTACATTCTCGAGGACGACGTCGCAGAACACAGCTTGTCGTTTGATGTAGCTCTCTCTTCTTGCTGGTGTGGTAGGCCGGGCTGCGCCTGTCGCTGCTGGCTTTGCCTTTGCTGGACTTTCTTGACCATTTCCATTGCCCATGGCTCTTGTTGAGCGCTTGAACTGCAAAGGCGCAGTCGCCGTCTGCGCGGACATGGTCACTTCCTTGTCTTGTCCTATCTTGATGCTGTTCAAACGCCTCTCTTCCTCATGTCAAATCGTCAAAGTCAAAAGATGCGCCCCAAGGTTTGCCCTGAAAAGTAAACACGGGCGATCGGGGGGAGATGAGATATCTTAGAGTGATGGATAGTGAAGCATTCTAGCATGTATGTGTATACAACAACCACAATGTCCTATTGTAGGTTCAGCCCATCAGGCTCCAGACCGCCGAGCAAAAACAGGTGCCAACGCATCCACAGCTGTGGATGACGGGGGAAGGAGGTGCGACTGCTACGCGTTGTGCCATCTGAATCGATGCTCCTACTTCTTCTTCGTCCTCCTCCTCGATGTCCATGCTGCTCGACGTTGTAGACTCGCTGATGCTCGCGCAGGAATCGGTGCTCGATACGCTCTCCGGTATCGATTCAGCTTGCGAGACGTCGCTCCCTCCCTTTCTATTGCGTCGTTTCAGCTGCAGTATCGTCATAGCGGCAGCATCCACTTTGCATCTGCTGGCATTCTCCTCTTCTCGTGCGATGCGAGCGCGGATCATGGCTTCTTCGACGTTGATCCCGCCTATCCACAGAGACTCTTCAAACATCTCTTCGGCGCGCTCTGCTAGACGACACGCTATCTGCCAGCTCTGATGTCGGTCCCTGTGATTGCGAACTGCTTGGACTAAAGGTGCAGGACGAGGACGAGGGCGGCTGAGAGATAGGGGAGCATTGTTTGACCTCGTTGCGCTCGATGGAAGGGGCGCAAGGACATCGTCGCTGTATTATGCCATACATACATTAGTTCTTACTTCTAAAATGTCACAGCCAAAGCACTGCAACTTACGAGGAGCGCGAGCACGAGGTCGAGGTCGACGCCTGAGACGAGGAGAAGCTCGACGAAGCAGAGCTGGTAGAAGCAGTACTGTTGAACCGCGAAAGGTTGGATTTGCTGCGATCTGAATATCACACAACCACAACATCAGCCTCTGACATGCTTTCACCTTCATTTCTCTCGCACCTTTGGTGATCTTCAAGGGCGAGATATCTGCAAGAGCTTCCTGCTCGAGCATGGCTGTAGACTGATGATATGATAAAGCACAACAAACAATACAACAACACAACCTCCCTCATGTTCGAAGAGCTCCCTAAATTGCCAAGGCATGGACGCGCGCGCGTATAGTATATGGATCCAGCATGCCAATTCGACGGTACTCTTCAGCTTAACTAACTGCTAGCTGCTGATTACACAACAAGGACATCTTGAACGCATGAGCTCTTCTGCGGCCGGCTCTAGTCTATCCCCATCACGTCCCAAATCATGCTCTGTCACGACACGCGCAAACGCCGGCGGTACAGCAGCATGCGAGTTGGGTGTCAACATAGCGTGTCCAGAATGTCGCAGTGCAAAGGTGAACTTGAAAGATTGCCTCTGCTTTGCTCTCAAAGTCGCGCCTAAACCCACAACAATCAATACACACCCAGTCGAGCAATAGAACCCCTCCAATGTAGCAGTATTTACAGCACTTCGACACCTCGCAGCCGCAGTCGTGCACTAGCAATCGCATTCGCAAGCACTGGCTTTCCCTGCATTGAAAGCTTTGCAACCCTGGAGTGCGGAACATGTAGTTTTCAGCTATGCCGGTCACAAGCAATTGTGCGCAGGCGGCTTACGCTAGTACCAGAGACACCCAGGGTTATTCCGCTAGCTATGGCCTTGCACTCGGCCAACAACGCCTTTTGCGTGGCCAACAGTCCCGATTCTGTGCAGTATTGCGACGGTGTGCCGGCAGGACAGCCGGAATACTTCTTCACGTTGGAGATGGACAATACATTAGAGCATACAGTGCGCATGCAATTGCTGAAATTGCTGTTACAGGTCTCGAAAACGGAGGCGCAATCGCCTAGTGAGACGAAATGTGTCCATCAGCTATGCAGCCTGTGTATTTGGTCGCATAGTCGAACTTCAGCTCACCAAAGCAGACATCGTGACGATTGCAGCAAGACCTGAAGTAGGGTACTATTGATATTTTGCGTCAGCTACTTTTAATCATGAGGACTGGGCAAACCGAGGAACCATGAGAGACAACTTACCCAGCGCATTGAGATAAGGCGTTATGAATTCAAACGGGCCGCTCATGGGACCACACTCATTCTCTTTTCCTGGCGTTCGACCTAACCGTACAGGAGTACACGCTCAGCACGATTTTTGCCTCCTGCGCTTTTGCATAAAGCCTCGGATATTGAGGCTCACCTTTTAGCCCAGCGTTATTAGGGCATTGCTTGGCAGGCTTGCAGAAGGTCTTCTTTGTCGACATCATTGAATTTGGCTTGCTACAGTAGGTCGGGCTGGGAATTGGTGTCGAGACAGTGCTAGAAGCGGAAGTTGAGGAAGACGAGACGACCGGGTAGCAGCAATAGTAATCGGTGAACCTGCGATAGACCGATCGGGGAGGATTGGGAGGAATCAGCATCGAGCAGGTCCACAGTACACCACGACGAGTGCGATGCTGGTGCGCACGTTGATATACATGTTCCCTTGTCGCACGAGTCACCGCAGTTATTGCGATCGGTGCACATGTACTTTGTAGTGGTGGAAAAGTCCCGAGCCTCACTGCCGTCTTGATAATGACTCCTTGTATGATAACCAGCAGGACATTTGGCTAGACAGGGTGTGGTAACGTGGGTCTTCAGTGCCTTTACATGGAGGCAAGATTGTATGGCTTACCGGGAGCAGGGAAAGTCACACTAGGATCACAGCCATTTGAAAAACAGGCAGTGCATTTGCAGATATCACCCGATGATGAACTGGTTATCACCACGGCCTTCGTCCCGTCTTCAAGGGCAGGACAACCAGGAAAGGGATCGCCGACGTCTGCCAGCACCAGGCGAATTGCGAGAACACTGCATAGAAGCAGCGCTTGAATGCTCATTATCATCCTTGATAGTCTAATAAGCGGAGGTTCGTGATGGGGCAGCGCGAACAGCACGTAGCAGGAATCCGGTTTACTTAAGTTAAGAAGTAAAGCCTAGGACTGTCGCAATACATTATGTGTGAGTCCACCGTTGAGAGATACCTGCAGGCTGCAAAAGCTGACCGATCGGTCAGGTGCAGGCCTTTCTCCCGTTGCTGAAGCCCCACAGTCATGAGAACCGACTGATCGTCTGACAGGTCTTGTTCCATTGGATTCTTTAAGATCCCGGCCTGGCCAAGGCGGTAGCCATACGGTCTGCACGGCCGTAAACTCGAAGCGAGAGAGGATCCCAAACCATCTTGCAAATGCTCTGAAGACATGCGCCAGAGCCGGTGAGACAGAATGCGAGTTCAGCAAGACCAGGGCGTGTGCAAGATGTCGCAAAGGAAAGGTCAAATGCGGTAAGCGCGATCCCCAGACTGATTCGACTTTCGCCCCGCTAAGAAAGTCGGACGGTTGACCTGCAGAATCCATAGATGTTGCGTCTCGGGCTGGGAACGCAAGCGTAGATGCTGTCATGGCACAGCGGGGCCCTGCAAGAGTCGAATTCGCACCAGAAGCTCGACCGTCGACATCCAAGAAGCGACGCTCGGATGAAGCCATCTCCGAAGAAGATCTACGCAATGCCCGTACGACCATCGCATCTATCAACAAGTTACTACAAGAATGGGTGGCTCGGTCTCCAGGCGCAGCAGCTGCTTATTTCCCCTCGAAGCATTAGTGCGTATCGGAGATTGTCTCAGAAAGACACTTGCGTGCATGGAGCATGTACGTGAGAAAGGATGGACTATGCAAGAGGGATATGCAAAGCACGAAGAATTGGAAAAGATGCTGGAAACTGTGATGAATGGCGCAGACTTGGCACGAATCCCTGCGCGTCACGATCGAGAAACGGTATGCTCATCTCCATCTCCCGAGACACTCTGTTTGTATTCAAGCTTATATCGTTCGACTCGCCAGGTCGCGCCGACGAATCGTGAGACTCGCCCGCAAGTGCAACCGCAAAGGGACAATACCGCTCAGGCAGGTATCGCCCGACAACAGCAAATGCACAATGAAGAGGAGAATCAGCTCGAAGAGGAAGAGTCTGAAACTTCGGAAGAGGACGAGTCGGAAGAAGATGAGTCCGACGATGGGCCAGAGATCGTTCCTCAAGTCAAGGAGGAGGAGCAAGATTATCCTTCAAGACCTAGCGCAAGTACGAGTGCAAGTACAAGCGCGAGCGCTGCTATACTGCGCTCGCTTGAACACACCAAGAAACGAGTGCGTGTAGCATAGCAACCCGATCCTCCAAGTCCGCCTGAAAATCGGATGGTCGTCCGAAGGTATCAGACAGGACAATATACGTATGCTTTCTCCAGCACTCCGCTTCGCAGAGTCTTGTCATACACTTCGGGCGAGGATTATTGGAAAGCTGTGGTCTTCATCTTTCGGCCATTCTGCAAACGTTGATGTTGTCTAGCTGCGCTGTGCACTTCAATCTTTCCCCAGCGGGCTGTCTGTATCCGCGTCGAAGCGGCGTCTCTCCTATAATTCACATACGCTCCTTTCCCCTCCTACTTTCCAAGCAAAGGAAATCTACGGACTAGGTGACCCTTACTGCTCTTGCCAAGAAGGAGCTGGAAGACATTGACGCTTTGTCGGACAACGCCGGGCTTCGTCCAGCTTAGCACTGCCTGGCTGTGCACATCCCACTTCGATGGTAAAATTCTGCAGCTTCGGTTCTCTCTTCGCTCCTCACACAAACTATACTGACTTCAAAGGCGTACACACACCCCGTATCTAGTTGAAGACCCTCCTCCATCTGTGCATACGACCCGATCCAGCCATGTCGATTACAAACGCCAAACCCGCTTCACCAGCCAGGAGAGGCTCCAAAGCCAACAAGCTACACATCCCACCGGGCTTTTCTATCCATCCCAATGACTGCATGTCTCGTCCAGAGCAATTCGACACTCTCGGACTTCAGCCGGTCCGTTTCACGCCCTTTCAAGTTTCTCTGATCGATAAAAGCACGACGACTTCGGCTCCGCAGGCCAAGAATGTAGAACCCACAGGCAGAAATGCCACTGAATCACATCATCTCGTACCAGGCTTGATAGCTTCGAATGCAAGATGGGGAGAACGAGCTGTCCTCGTGCCCAGTTTCAGAAACCCTCAGCTGTTCAAGACTTATTTCGATACACCTGGTCCGTTCCAGAATGATCAGAATGCCAAAGGCAAGTATGTCATGCACCCGAAAGCTCGGATCGATAGCAATCCAGCTATCAATCGATGGATCGCAGATCCAAACTTTGAGACAGCAAAAGACGATAAAGCAGTAGCTAAAGTGCTTGAAGATACGATGGACGCCCAACTTAAACTACTCCAGCAATACAGACACTATCAAGCTATCCAGGACCGCGCTCGTACACTCAAGAACCCAAACGGCAGAACGGAACCTTGGCATGTCCTGCTTGATCCATTGGAGCCTGTAAGACGGGCGGAAGAGAGATGGATATGTACTTTATGGAGATGAAGATTGAAGGTCTCGGAATCTACAGAAAACAGCGTGATAACTTTGAAGCTATGAAGAACAAACTGCTCAAGATGCGCGGTGATACAGTAAGAATTACCTTCACCTCGAGCAAGAGGATAGCTCATACAGTCCTTGTGCAGATCGCAGCCAGTCTTCAGCGAGAACATGGCTTGCAGCTGGACAAGTCTAGCTACTTCAGCACGGCATCTAAGCATAAGTTCTCTTTGTGTCCTCTCCCCTACGGTCCACGAGTAGACGACAAGCTCCGCTTTGTCGAGTAAGCCTCATCCACGCTACACCCGAAGATATCAGTGATTGATAGAGTTGGATTCGCTTCTTGTAGTCACTGGCTTCTTTGGACCGAACATGATTTGTACAATCCTCAAAACTTTCAGCCTGAAGAACTCCAAGAACGCATCCGATGGGGTATGGGCGGCTTTACTGGATTCCAGGAGTCTGAATATCCCAAAGATGCCAAAGGTGACTCGCTCACTGGCCACACGTACGCTGAATCAAAGCTTTTAGCACTATTGATCGTTATTGACACTCCGAACAGCCATGTCAAGGGCAGTCAGCAGGTCAAGGCCGCTATCGAAGCTCGCTTTCCGCCTGCTCAGTATAGGTAGGTCGCTGTTTTGTCGGAGGAGAGGATCGTTCACTCAATGATGACGATGGTGCTGCGTAACAGATGCGCCTGGTTCATCAACGCCCGAAAAGCAATGACCGTACCGGGCCTGCCTCACCTGCATCTATGGGTCGTCAGAGTGAACGATGACAATCTCGTTCATGGACAAGCGAGACTCGGCTCCACCCTTGGCAGTATCCAGAGTCAAATTCCGAAGGGAGGCAGCAAGAAGGGAGGGAAGAAGGGTCTCAAGCATTGAAGTCGCTAGTCTTCGACGACAGCCTCCGAGAAGTAACTACCTATATCTCATTGCAGCTTCCTTTGTTATCCCTACCCAGACCACACATGTACAGGAAATGTACATCAAAATAGCACGCTCGCGGGGAATGGTCATCCGGCTCGAAGTCAGGGATGCTTGCTTGCGTCAGTGGTGATGTGGTGGGCATATCGACCTCAGGTGAACACGATGAGCTCGAGAGATAGCGGAAGTACCGTACGCAGCAAGAAAGGGAGTTCTCGACAGAAGACTGATCCGGAGGATGACCGCCGGTGTTCGTTACGAGTGAGATACTTTGGCAGTGATACTGACGTGACCACTCTTTGGCGCGAGAAGGCATCTGTACCGCGACTGCGTTGCGTTGCATGATTTGTTTGGCCAAGACGGGGGACTCTGCCGAAGAGACTAGAGTATCGCATAGGCAAAGCGCAGTGATTGAGCTTGTTCTTCTTCCTCACTTGACTCTTTGCTACTTCTGACTTAGATTTGGACTTGGGTTGAGGATGAGCTTGCCTTTGCTAGTCGACGTCGAGGCAGCTCCAGCTCAACGACCTTGGCAATACTCGGACTCTCAAGGAAATCAGCAGCAATATATCAGGCAAGACGACGACAAGACACCTGCTGGCTCAGGCATAAACATGAGCATGAATCCAGGGAATAACACCAATGGAGTATCGCCAGTGTCCGCGTCGAAGCACGCGAGTCGGGCCTCAAGCAGCAATTTCAGCCCGTCAGATTCAACGTCGTCGAGAGAGAAGCGCTCATTCTACAGACACAATGCTGTCCCATCCCTCAGCTCTGCCCTTCCTCCCGCAACTTCATCCATCCCGAAATCAGCGATATCAAGCAATGCAACTTTACCGCTTGCAGACACCCCAGCAGCATGGATGGCATACTACTTCTTTGCAAATCTGTCTCTTACACTGTACAACAAGCTCGTCATGAATCGCTTTCCGTATCCATGGGCTCTAACCGGCATACACACTCTATGCGGAGCGATAGGCGCGCAGACAGCATTGCAGAGAGGATTATTCACTCAACAACGTTTATCGAATCGTGAGAACCTTATCCTCGTCGCGTTTTCCTCCCTATACACAATCAACATCGCGGTCTCCAATTTGTCCCTCAATCTCGTCACTGTGCCTGTGAGTTGGCTATACATGCTCATAGAATTCACAACACACCCTAAACAATCTTGGAAATGCCTGCAGTTCCATCAAGTCGTGCGCGCGATGACGCCCCTATTCACAATCGTGCTGGCAACTGTCTTTCTCGGAAAGAGGAGCTCGCGCGCGACCTACATCTCACTCATTCCCGTCGTTCTAGGGGTAGTGTTCGCGACTTATGGCGACTACTACTTCACGACCTGGGGCCTTATCCTGACTCTACTGGGGACTCTGCTGGCAGCTATGAAGACGATAGTGACCAACATGATACTAGTAGGAAGGCTCAAGTTGCATCCTTTGGATCTACTGCTGCGCATGTCACCGCTGGCTTTCGCGCAGTGTGTCGTCGCTTCAGCGTGGACGGGAGAATTGTCCAGAGTGAGAGACTACGGAGCAACGCAGATGGACACAAAGCAGCTCGTTGGCCTGTTGCTGAATGGAGCAATAGCGTTCTTCTTGAACGTCGTCAGCTTTACGGTGAGCACCTTGCTTCCACCATGTTGCCGTGAAGCTAATGGGACGCTTCTTGCCTTCAGGCGAACAAAAAGACATCCGCTCTTACGATGACTGTAGCAGCCAACGTCAAGCAGGTCTTGACGATTGTCCTAGCCGTCATCATCTTCGACCTGCACATCAACCCTACGAACTTATTCGGCATAACAATGACATTAGCGGGCGGAGCGTGGTACGCCAAGACCGAGCTGGATCAGAAGCGTGCAAGAGATGCAGCGCAGCAGAACGGTGATTCAGCTTCGCAGCCGTTATTGCATTCCACGCTCGTAGGCATAACGGAAGAGAAACGCCATTTGGAGAAAGAGCATAGCTAGCTATCGTACGCCAAGTGGAAGGATGCAGTAAAGGAATAGTCTGGACCAAGTCGACGTTCCTTCTTTTACGTAGATCAGTAGTGTAGACAGGAAGTCATCCATGTATTTACGTCGTTTATCGCAGAAAGAGGGAAAGCCGTGAGCTCTCTCCACTAGATCGTCGTTCAATTGTTAGTTGTCTAAATCTACAGAAGCGCAATGCAGTACGAATGCTGAGCTCGAGACTGCTTCAATTCCGCTGCGCGCGGAGACACTCTTCCTCATGGAGCTCAGCGTGTGCTGAGAACTATCAAGCGACAACGGATATCTTGCCAGACCTCGCGGTAGCGCGTGCCAACCCGAAGCCCAGCTCGCTCGCATTGTCCGCTTCCCATCCTTCTCCAATCCACATCCTCCATCTCCACAGCGCTATCAACAAAGGCGTCAGGCTCTTCTCTCCACCGGGAACCACAAAGACCGTATCGCTAATGTCTTGGCCAGCGGCATGTCCCGTCAAGAAATGCAAGAGGTCGACACTCCGGGAAGAAAGGTTGGTGGAGAGATCTAATTCTCGCTTATATATTGCAGGATATGACTTTGAAAGCTCCAAGTAATCTGAAGGCGGTTCCTTGGCTTTTCCTTTGACCGCAGGCTTCTTGTTCCCCTGATCAGATCCCGACACCGCTTCTGCTGCATCTCCTTGCTCGTCTATCTCATGTGACGGAACGTACAAGAGGCTTGCGAGATTGTATGCTGGCACTCTGTGCTGTTGCAGGTCGTTCCATACCAGACCGACGGGTTGATGCTGAGAGTACCACGGCAGGAGACTGGAGAAAGGAGCTCCATCGGACAGACGACACCGGTCGTAGTACAGCAAAGCAGCGGGCGCTTCCTCTGATTGCATACTTGTGCGATCCAGATGGTTTGGCATGTCGGCCTGCTTGAACGGAGCAAGTTTGATATGCGATCCCTTCTTATCATCGTGATCCGTTTGTAAGATCTCCAGCTCCTGCACGACCCGTCTCCTTAGCTGACTCTCCACCATGAACGGAAGACGAGGGTTGCTTTCACTGGCCGGATCGAGGCGCATCCACGCTCCTCGCTTTACAAAGTCGTACATAGCCTGTTTCAAGCATACTACGTAGCCTCTTGCCGACTTCTTGCCTTTCCCATCTGAAGCTGGAAGACTGGATGGATGCAGGAGAGCTCGTGGGAAGATACTTGTCTTTTGTTTGCCATCTTCCGTGGTGAAGGAGGCCGCTTTGAGGGGGATAAGAAAGTCTATTGAATGCCTTCAGTAAGCTGCCATAATATCATCTGTACTGTTAGCTCACCTCGCGGCATGACTCTGCTGCTCCACATGCACTTCCTCATAGGGCTGGCCAGCATG
This sequence comes from Erythrobasidium hasegawianum, assembly GCA_001972285.1. Classification (NCBI taxonomy): domain Eukaryota; kingdom Fungi; phylum Basidiomycota; class Cystobasidiomycetes; order Erythrobasidiales; family Erythrobasidiaceae; genus Erythrobasidium; species Erythrobasidium hasegawianum. The sequence goes on along the minus strand of BCII01000002.1, from coordinate 2,533,996 downwards.
TTGATATATGGATTCGCAGCATGTTTCCATGATGTTTGGCCATCCCTGGCTTTGTGCAGAGCATACTTTGCAGGATTCAGGATGCGGTTATCTAGCTCCAAAAGGATGGATTTCTTGCTGTTTGAGCTGGCATAACGGTGGTTCTTGAAAACAGAATCCAGATACGATCGCGATTGTACAGACGGGCGCGCATTGCGAAGGAGCATCCATCAGTCCGGAAAGGTGTTGGCAGAAGCAAGAAGCAGGCCTGAATTTGTTGGAAAGTCTTGAATGTTTTCTTGACACAGCTTCAAGACGTGTACATCGGCCTATAGCTTCTGTATAATCCCTGGTCTGAAGGGACTCGCGCAGCTTGTCTTATCGAATCTCAACCTTTTCCGACGTTTCCTTCACTCCAAAACCCAGCGCTATAGGGCTAGAACCACGATGGCTTCGCTGTCAATGTCGCGACTCTTCAAGGCCTCAGCGTCGTCGCTTGTCAGACCTGCGACATCCAAGTCTCAGTCTCAGCCGATGCGCCAGCTTTCGAGCGTCGCAAAGACGTCGCTCGCAGCCGCCAGAGCAGCCAAAACAGCAGGAGCTTCAGTGTCCAACAGCAAGAGATACGCCCATTCTGGCGAAAAGGGCGAATACAACATGACCTGCAGAGACGCCCTCAACCAGGCTATGGACGAGGAGATGGCCAGAGATCCAAATGTCTTCATCATGGGAGAAGAAGTCGGTCTGTACAATGGTGCTTACAAGGTGTGCATGCAAGCCAACCTCAGGAGATCTCGTCAATGGACAATGCTTAAGAATTTCCCCCATCCGCCGTTTTCTGCCCAATCTGACGGTATCAGGTTACGAAAGGATTGTACGACAAGTACGGAGAGAAGCGCGTTATCGATACACCTATTACAGTCAGTCGAGAGCCTCCCTTTGGCTAGTTCCGCCCAGGTCATCTCGATTCTGATACAGAGTGTGCATGCAGGAATCAGGCTTCTCTGGTATGGCTGTCGGAGCTGCATTTGCAGGTCTCAGACCGATTTGCGAGTTCATGACCTTCAACTTCGCAAGTCAGTCAACCTCTGTGCCTGTGCCCTCGGCCTTAGCTTGACAAGACATGCTGAGATTCTTTCCTTAATCAACAGTGCAAGCTATTGATCAGATCGTCAACTCTGCCGGAAAGACATACTATATGTCGGGAGGAAATGTGTAGGCCGCTCATGCCTTCTGCTGAATAAATCAAAAGACGGCTAACTTCATCCGACGGGCTTGTAGTCCATGCCCAGTCGTGTTCAGAGGTCCCAACGGAGCAGCTGCAGGTGTTGCTGCTCAGCATTCGCAAGATTACGCATCGTGGTATGGCCAGATCCCAGGTCTGAAGGTCGTATCGCCATGGAGTGCCGAAGACTGCAAGGGGCTGCTAAAGGTATGCCAATTGCCACATTTCATCATGCTTGGCTGATCTAGCATCAATGGCAGTCTGCGATCCGTGACCCTAATCCCGTCGTCTTCCTCGAGAACGAAATCCTATACGGTCAATCTTTCCCCGTGTGCAAAGAAGCAGCCACGACCGACGACTTCCTCGTCGACATTGGCAAAGCCAAGATTGAGCGCGAAGGAAAAGACATCACCTTCGTAGCGCACAGCAGAATGGTTGGATACTGTGTTCAGGCTGCTGAGCAGCTCGAGAAGGAGGATGGAATCGTACCTGAAGTCATCAATCTGAGATCTATCAGACCGCTTGATATCGACACCATTATCAAATCAGTCAAGAAGACGAATCGGTGAGTCGCGCTCGAACAGCCGGGGCTGTTCATTATTGCGAAGCTGTACTGATGAATATACTTCAACACTAGCCTCGTCATCGTCGAGGGTGGTTTCCCTATGTTCGGTGTAGGTTCCGAAGTGTCTGCACAAATCGCAGAATCAGAAGCCTTTGATTACCTCGATGCACCTATCGAGCGTGTCACAGGTGCTGATATTCCAACACCTGTATGTTCTACTATTTTTCCCTTCTCTTAGCGATAGCATCACTGACGTACAAACTCCCCTCCAGTACGCTCACAAGCTCGAACTTCTGTCTTTCCCTGATGATCAGACAGTTGTCAAGGTCGCACGAAGGGCGTTGTACCGCTCATAGAGTGGTGTTGTCTTCTTCTGTAAAACGGGATAGCAGTTCGGTATAGAGGGTCTTTCTTCATGGTCCTACTTGCGCAAGGTGGAGCCGCCCGTCCTCGGCCTGCAGGTACTGACTATTGCCTAGTGAATTGTATTTGACTATACTGTACAACGTCTTGGGAAAGGTACTAACAAATTGGTAAGAGGAAGGCGCGGGAATAGGAAAAGCGGATGCAGCTGTCAAGATACCTTAGTCGGTGTCATAGTAGCTCTAGTGCCGGATGGATATCTCAAAATATTCGCAGCATGCAAATCGATAAATAGATAGATAGACAAATAGAGGGAGGAAGCCGGCTGCCTACGCGGGGCACGCGTCTGTCCCGTGATGGGAGAGCGTAACTGATGCAGATGATTGTTACGTTGCTGATGCTTATGCGTCTGCGCCTTTGTTGACTTTCCATGCTGCAAGCTCATCGTCGTATACTGCCTTCTCCTTGGCGAATGCATCTTGGTATGGCTTCTTGTCGCTATCACTCAAGTTTCTCCAAGCAGCTGCGACTGCTTTACTGGCCTCCAGCACGCTGAGCTCGCTGAAGGGCTTATCGGCTTGTACTGCGTCTCTTTGCAGTTCAGTAGATCTACGGACTGCCTCCATGAATCGCATATATCCGTTGAGAGGCATGACAGGCTTGGAGGGATCCCTGAGAAGGTATTTGTATCAGTATGAGGTATGTAAAACATGATACGAGACATGGCGCCTACCTTAGAAGTCTCGGCTTCTGCTTCTTGGGGCTGTTCTTGCGGCGCTCTCTTCGGTAGACGTTCTCCTCCTGGATCATCTCGGGGGTGACCTTCTCCCAGTAAGCTGCCATGTCCTTCTCATGTTGCACTAGACCCTCTTCAACTCGTTTCTGGAGAGCCTGCTTCTCCTCGGCAGGCAGCGCCCTGTACTCGTCACCGTATTTCTTGGCGACTTCCGAGGGCTTCTTGCGCTCCTCGGCGTCGAGTGCCTGCATTTGTGAGGTCCAAGTCTCAGCTTGACCGCGCTTGCGACTCAGATACGAGGTCACCACATACAGCGAGTTTATCCTGGAAGAACAGAATCCATGGGCTCGAGATACGTGTTGGAGGAGATAAGACACGCTTAGGTCGTGCAGGAGCTTCTACAGAGCGGCAGATTTGGTCAGCTTGTCGTTCGCCAGGCAGGACTGAGTGAGGTTGGGCGACGGACTGGGCTTCTTGACCTTGGGCTTAGCAGTAGTACCTTTAGGTCTTCCTACGGACTTCTTCTCGGCGGTCTTTGTTGCAGCTGCCTTTGCTCGAGGCTTCTTGGTCGTCGCAGCCGCTTGACCATCAGCATCTCCCTTCTTCGACGACGCTTTCTTGGCCTTTGTCGCAAGCTTCTTTGCTGTTTCTACGCTCTCAGCTCCGGTACTCTGGTCACTTCTCAGCGCAGAAGTGTGGATTTGGTGTTGTTGCTGCTGTTTGCTGGCCAGGACAAGCAGGGGGCGGGCAGCAGCTACCGCAGGACCGGCAGATTGCGCTGAGCGTGCAGCGACAGCTCGAAAGGCGACTCGCAGCATCGTCAAGACGGCGTATGTAATGCGATGGATTGATCTACTTGGGATCGGGTGTCAATCGTCAAGAAGCTGAGAGGCCGTAGTGAACACGCGCGCCGTTTCCCAAACAAGCCAAAAGACGGCTCTCAGATAGCAAGAATGCCTACGAGCAATGCAACGAGACCAAGAAAACAGCAAGAATCTATCCTGATGCTTGAAACCCCGTCGAACCTCATGCTTTCTCCACTTTAGGCGCATCAATCTGACCGGCTTATATCACCTTCATAACTTACATATTGCCAGATCGTATCACTTTGGGAGGGACTCTGACGCTGATCTCATGAACTTACGTAGCTTGTCTGGCCGCTGAACACCGCTTCCCGAGTCAGCTGAAAAACTATGCTTCAATGAGCTTTCATGCTGTCCTTTACGCTTCTTGCTCTTCCACCCCTCCTTCTATCGTCAGAACACTATGACAGTTCACACCTCCTTCATCGTGCCCGAAGACCTCGTAGAATGTGCAAGCCTCCATCTGGAAGCTTTCGCAGACGACGAATATACCCACGTAATACGTCCGATGCGCTTGCGCGACGCTTGCGTATCCCAGCAGGAACGCTGCGAAGGCTTCGCGGAAGCCTTGCTGTACGAGCTGTCAAGCACCAGACGCACCATAGCCCGCAAGGCAGTAGACAATGAGACTGGTCGTATCGTCGGCCATATCTTTTGGGTCGAATCAAATAGACCCAGCGCACCAGAAGAGACCGCTGCGAAGCCGCCGACTCGTAAAGCATTTAAGAGTACTGAGATCGACCAAGAGGCTTCTGCTGCCTTTTAGGATAGTCTGAATGCCCAGCTTAAGGAGCTGAGCCTAGACGGTCATACGTGGTGAGTATCGAGCTGGTTACTTCTAGCTCGTGTGAAGCATACTGACAGACACGTCATGCAGGTGTCTAAACAGACTGGCCACTCGACCTGGCTTTGAGAGGCGAGGAGTCGCTTCGCAGCTCATGCAAGAGACGATGAAGGAGATCGAGAGTCTCGGTGACAACGTGCAGCTTCTGACCGTGTCCTCGCACAAGGCAGAGAAGCTATATCACGCTTTCGATTTTGAAACTTTAGCCAGAGTTGAGATCAGGACAGCTTCAGCCAAGGCCGGTGTCATGCCCTCTTGGCCAATGGTAGTCAAGTACCCTTGAGATGGGTGATCGCCCACAGCACAAGCGAGTTGTGGGTAGTGAAGGCGCCGATTTTTGGGACGGGCGCGACATATGGAATGGGCAGGAGTTGCACAACAACGCATCTAATTCGTCAACGAAAGTGATAGACTACTACATATCCTCGTCCTCATCTGCAACAGCAGCCGCCACAGGTGCACCGAAGAAAGCCGCAAAGTCATACGGCTTGGGCTTTCCATCGGCCGCCGTCATGGTTGACGCAGCAGCTGGGTTCGCAGCCGCCTTTTGCTCCATTGCATACTTCTCTGCTCTTGCCTTCTTCTTCTTCTCTCTCTTCGCGCTCTGCTTGATGGCTTTGTTGAGCTGCACAGGCGCTTCTTCAGGGGTGTCTGCAAACATCTTTGCTTTTTGAGAGATAGCAGAACCATCTGAGGTCGTGTTCAATGCAGTATTGAAAGCCACTCTCTTTTGCTTGAGCTGAGGTGGCATGGAAACGGTGTTGTCTTCGCTGGCTTGACGCTTCTTGCCGGCTTTTGTCGTAGGCGCAGGAACGAGCATCGGAACGTCTTCTTCATCATCTTCGAGTTCATCAGATGCATCCTTCTCGCCCATAAGCTTGAGGTCTCCGCCATCCTCGTCCCCTCCTAAACTCATGCCCATGAGGCTCTCATGCAGCTTGACGACACTTCCTGGGCCCATCTCTTTGCTAGTCTTCAGACCTTCCAGTGCTCCACTATCTGCCTCCTTGAACAGGTTATCGAGGTCAAACTCGGGAGCGAGAGAAGATACGATCGCTGCAGATCCTACATCATCCGTGCTCTTCATGAGCGACGCAGATGCAGACTTCGATCCGGCTCCAGCATCCAAGCTGGAGGAACTGCCTACGGAAGCTGATGATCCGGCAGAAGCCGAAGGTACAGTGTAGTACGGTATACGTCCCGCATTCCAGTCTCGTAAGATCATGCGTGCAGCTCCTGTGAGATCGGGGATACCGCCCTTCTTTAGTCGACCGCGCGAACGTGCAACTGCGATCAGGAAGTCCTTGGTATCCGAGAAGAAGGGAATGTTGTACAGCATCATCAGATGCTCTTTTTTGCACTTCCGTAAAATGACGTCGACTGTAGTATCGAGGCGATCAGCATTTTTGCAATATATCATAGCTGAACTTCAAGCCCACCTGGTGCAATGGGGTCATCCACATTCTCGACGGCCGTGCAATTCCTCAGCACGCTCTCCGGCCTTTGATCACCACCTTCGTATACCACACCCGGGCAATCCAGAATCTTCAAGCTTCCATCTAGCGAGACGATCTGTACTTCTTTCGTGAACCCTGGAGTAGGAGCTACTCCACATGCCTTGGATCGCTTAAGCGTATTGATCAGAGATGATTTTCCGACGTTCGGGAAGCCGATGACACCGATAGTAAGGGAGCCTGCACGGGAGTAGTTCTTGAGGAGGGTGAGGAGGGGCGCGGGGGATGTCGAAGAAGCGCCGGACGGGACGTGCGAGCCGGTCGTAGATGATGAAGAAAGGTTCTTGCGCTGGGATTGTGTGGAGGACTTGAAAGGTAGAGTAGGGAAGGAATAGCGTAAATGTTTGAGCCAAGCTTCGACGTTCTCTTTCGGGACCAAGTCGATCTTGTTCAGGACCAAGACAAGCTTCTTTCCTTGGACTTGAACAGCTTCGCGCTCAATCTTGCGACTCCGTGTACCGTCTGGATCCCTTGCATCCAGAACCTGCACTATCACGTCGCTCTTGCTGATGACTTCGCGCAGACTCTTGGCGTGGAGCCTCAAGCTTGCAGATGTAGATTCATCCTCGTCGCTGCCAGCCTCGTCATCGTCTTCATCAATGTCGTCTTCGTCCAAAGCAGCATATGGATTGGCAGACTGGGCTAAAGCTGCGATGCCTGGGTCGACCAGTCCAAGCGAGGCGGCTTGATATGCAGCCTTTTGTTGCTCTCTCCTTAAGCGCTTCTCTTCATCAGCCTGCGAGCCTTGGATGGTCAGAAACCGCCCAAGTGGTAGGTGAAAATATTGACCGACCTTTACTTTCTGTTCAGCTGCTTCGGCGAGGATCTGGTCCTTGAATGGGAACGAGTTAGGGATGCCTAGATCCTTCTCTTTCTCTGTAGATCGCACGCCAAATCAGCCCGGAAATCTTGCCAAAAAGTCTTGAAACACAAAACTCGCTGTTGCTCTTCCAAGTGACATCCTTCTTTGCGGCCTTCTTTGCCTTTTTCTTTGCTTCTGAGATCTTCTTCTTGACCTTCTCGCGCTGTTTACACCCTCACTGTCAATCGCTGCCTTTTTGGCTGTAAATTTGACCCAATCTTCACCTGGTAAGTCCCTACGCGGTTGGATGTCTGATGATTTCAAGTAAATGTTAGCTGTATTCTGTATGATCCTGTATACTTTGCCCTACCTTCTTGCGAATCTTTGGCATTTTGGATTGTCCTGGGCAAGAGAGAGCGGTCTTTCTCTGCTCAATCGAGTTGGTCCATTAAATCATGCCTGTTCCCTGGGAGGTGAGTGTACACGCCTGTCGCTACAACAAGAATTAGGCTGACATGCCCGTCGACAGTCGCTCATTCCGTTTGGTGCGCTCGCTGGGATGCTCCCCCATGTCTGGATACCTCTACTGACGCTCCTTCGACCTCGCTAGGCCTCCTCACGGTCATGGTCAGCTCACATAATCCAGCAACATCCATAATGACCCATATCTGAACGCCCTATGCTCTTGTAGTTCGCCGGAACTGGTACCCTCTTCAGCATTGCCAAAAGGGCCACAAACGAAGGAAAGGTGAGACAACCATGCTCGAACAGATAGGAAACAAACCTTACACTGGATGATACACACAAGCCTCCACGCTACGGCCTCGACGACTGGGAAACAATGATGATGGAAAGAGATAGGCGGTTGACGGGCACGCTCAGAGGGCAGAGGGTGCGTTGTGATCTGTATAGATCCATATAACTAGTAGGCTATGCTGATTCAAGTATGTTTACTATCTATTGCAGACGGACCCTATAGCACCAACGGAGTTTGCGACCAACTCGGTCTGGGGAACGGAGAAGATCTAGAAGGCTTTACCTTGCTACTTCGCGGATCATTGTACAGGTGTATGATGTATGACAAGATGGGACGTCCTAGCTGCCCGACTTGGCGAGATGAAGAAGAGGATCGAGCAATACTTACATATCATCTGCCAAGTCTCGAATCCGTGACACAGGTTCTTACTGCTGATCTTTCCGTAGCTTTCTGAAAGCAAAAGACAGCCGCACCGCGCTACGTGGAACGAAGCACCCGCCAAATCTTTGTATCTCGACTAATGGACAGCCTGCCAATACTGAGCCAAATTTGGGAATGGTCGATCTGACGAGAAGATAAAGCTGTTAGTCTAAGTTCATCGAGAGCCCTCTCATCTCGGAGATGTTCAGAACGGCAAGAGGTCCGATCGTCTCGAAACAGGTCTCAGTACAAGAAGCGGGGATCATCTGTACTCTGGAAGCCAGGAAGGGGTCAAGTTGTGCTCCTCCTTTCTACGTGCCTCTTATGCCATACTCCGGCCAAGCCGCCAGCTTACCTTCCATGCTATAAAGCATCAGTGATCTGACAAGCTGTGCATCTGATCAGATCATTACATAGAAGGTATACAACTCCTATGTTATGGCTCTGTTCAGCTTCCTCAAATTTCTTGCCTTAGGTTGTATCACAGATAGTCTGGGTGCGACTCTTCTCGGCAGACGTACACAGATTAGGCAGAGGGGGTAGCCCAGGCTGCTACTATGTGCAAGGTGTTCTGCCTGCCATCGAGGACATGACAATCCCGCGCATTACACAAGAACACTCCAACCGGCTTAAGTAAGTAGGTTATACACAAGCACAAAAGAGTCATGCAATCAACTAAGGATACACGACATGTTCATCAATATCAATATCATCACCATAACAGCGTCAAAGCCTCGTCGCCCTCCTCGATCTTCCCTGCCCCAAAAAGAATCCACGATCCAGGTCCTATCTAGAATCGAGGATCCTTGATCTCCTTCTCCTCTGGATAGCTTTGATCTTTCTGGGTCATCCCCAACTCGATTTGTTGGATCTGCAATGCAGTCAAACGTGAATAGCATCGAGCTTGGAAGAAGTTGCCTGGAAGGGGACACGTGCTTTAGCGGGGCCGATGACGACATGGAAGTAGGTAGACTAACCTGCTTGCAACCATAGTCCTGGTACGCCAGAGTTTCTCCAGACAGTCTGGATCTCACCCTGCTTGTCGAAGCTCCAGCATGTTCGAAGTTTCTTGGCAGCATCCTCTCCGATGACCTTTTTGACAGTGTCTCGCATGGATCCGTATCCAGTGGCACATACAATGATGTCTGCTTCCAAGAAGGTGCCATCTGCGAACTCGATCTTGTTGGGGTGAATGCGGACGATCTCCTGGCCTTGCTTGACCTTGATCTTTCGGTCAGCGATGAGCTGAGAGCAGCCGACGTCTAGGTAGTAACCACCCCCGTCACTGTAAGAAATGGGCAATTAGCATGACATAAACAGCCTGGCCGGGAGCTGAGTCTTCATTTACCGGAAGTACTGGCGGAGAGAATAAAGCAATGTCAGCACTTGCGGAGCGCTGGGCTACTGCGGTATATCTCACCTTCATGAACAGGCCGGAGTTATACCTGTTGAGCTTGAAGCCTACAGCCTCCAGTCCGTCCAAGATTGGCTTATCGAGCTCGGCGACCTGAGCAGTCGAAATCTTATGGAACTCTCCTACTAGCTCTGTAGGGAGAGAAGTAAAGAGGATATCGGCATCATCGACGTGAGGACCGCCTTCTTGGTAGAATCCGTTCAACCAGGCTGGGAGACCGTGCTTTGAGGAAACAACGTATGTCGAACTTCGTTGGACGATGGTGGTGTCTGCTCCATGCTCGTAGAACTCAGCACTGTCGATCGCAGACAACTGATCAGCATAGTACGATCAGAAGCCTCTAACCAAGGCTCACGCAATATCGTGTCCTGAGTTGCAGCATCCGACGACAACAGCTTTCTTGCCTTCCCATCCAGCAGCGCCAATGTGCTTGGAAGAGTGAGGCATGGGTCCTTTGAAGGTATCCATACCAGGCCAGCTTGGCATGCGAGCCTCGCCGGAGAAGCCGGTAGCCATGATGATGTGGGCAACCTTCATCTCTCTTGGCTGCTGTCCGGCGCGGACGACGGTTGTCGTCCATTTCTTGGTGCTCTCGTCGTACTTTGCTCCGCCTTGAACGGTAGCCTCAGTCCCTAGCGAAAGATATTCTGTGTCAGCATTTGCATTGTCATAAAATCGGTCTTCACCTACAGAAGTTGAGCTCCATAGCCTCTGCATAGTGCTTGAACCAGCTTGCAAGCTTGTCTTTGGGTGTGAAGATGGGCCAATGAGGAGGATATTGAATGTAAGGGAAGTGGTCGGCGTATACGGGATCGTGCAACACCAAGTTATGGTATCGATTCGCCCAGTTGTCTCCGATATTCTTGTTCTTGTCAACGATCAAGGCGGGAATTCCCAAAGCACCCAATCTTGCGGCAACCATGAGACCATTTTGACCACCTCCGATAATGAGAACAGTAGGATCGCTCTTCTCAAACTTGACCTTCTCAGCGCGCAATTGCTTCCAGTTCTTAGCTTCTGGTCCAGCTTGTTCGTGGATCTCAGCGCCGAGGGGCCGTCTGTCATATGCGAACTCTTCATGTCCTTTGACTTCCCACATCGTCTACGTGTTGCAAAGCCATGCTGATCAGACTCGCGGACGTTTCCGCACGAGGGGAAGCGCGACCTACAGTGAAGAAAGTGAAAGCCTTCTCGAATTTGCCGTCAACCTTCTTGAGGCGCAAGAGACCTTTGCCTCTCGTCTTTGGCGTCTCGTAAGAAAGGTATGCTTGCGCCCAGGTGTCGTCTCCGACGGGGACCAGCGAGGCTTCCTGTGGTCGCACGACCTTGAGGTTCTGAATCTCTGGGAAGCCATGCTTCTCTAGACCCTCTTTGATCTGTTGCTCTGCGAGTTGGACGCTGTATCAGCCTTGTCTCCACTATCTTTCGCTTGGCGAAGATGCTTACTTCGATACGAGTTGAAGTCGACAGCATCAATAGTAAGCATATCTCTCCACCAGCCATCATCGGTGAAGAGGTTAGTGATCTTGTCTGCGTCCTTGCTGTCCAATGCGGATTGGAATTGCGACACCCATGCATGGGCTGCCTTTGCTGCTTCCATGGGCTTGATGCTAGGGTCATCGAAGCCTGCTGGCTTATCAGCCATGCTATATCTCCAGCATACTCAAACTTCTTGCACATACCTGGTGCGGAGATTGGCTCGTAGGTCATCTCTGGGATGCCTGTCTTTCCAGATACATCGGCTGCGGCCATGATTGAATATTATGGATAGGTGGTGGAGTTGAGAAGAGAATAGAGAGACACGAAGTTTTCAAAGCGATTCTTGAACGCCAACGAGACTCTGGCCCTGGAACTTTCGAAACGGACGAAGACGCGCCGGCGCGCACTCAAGCCAGCGCGGTGTGGCCCTGAGAGATGCAGTCACGAGCACGGGTGGGCAGAATGACAGCGGCCTCGGCAAGTCTAGAGGAGAGGACTCGCATCACCTGATCCCCCAGCTATCTCCGCGGCGCGGGGTCAAGAGGGTCTCCGCCTTCTCCTCCGCTTGACAGGCCGTTCGAAGGCTGACAAAGCAGGTCAGGGCAGCACTTAGAGCAATGACAGGTCGCGTTCTATGTTCTGGAGACAACGGAAGGGTGTCATACCATAGCCACAGAAGGTATCTAGACAACCTCGGTCGCTACTTGGGAATGCTCGACTGGTTCCAGCGCAAACCATCGAGTTCTAGACCCAGATTCCTGACACCTTCGTGGTGGTACAAGGCAGAGCAAGCCGTCAGCGCAGAACGAAAGGTGAGCCACAAGCAAGCGCTAGCTAAGTAGCGTGCTAGACTCTTGAAACGAGTTGAAAATCGCGGCATGACCCACGGCCGCAGGGTGGTCAGCTGGTCTGTCTCGAAATTGGGCTGCGATCATACTTTGCCCTTTTAAGTCCGCTTGAGTCGGGGAATGCAGGTGGGCAAGCTGTCATAAGATCGCACTTCTGCTTTCTGCCCTCTTCTCTTCTGACTTTGCAACACAAAGCAACATAAAGTCATTGCATCACACACAGTCTAGCAATATAATGGCTTCTGCGCGAACAAGTAATGCTCTGCGCTGTCAGCAAAGACGAACAAGCACTGATGCAGGCTGAACAGACGCCGCTCCCGGAAATGGTGGAGAAATGTATCTCGAGCCAGGCACTCAACGAGGCGGTCCAGGAGGAGCACAGACGACTCAATACCTTGAACCCAAGAATCAACAAGGTGGAGTTGGTCACTTGCACGACAATGAGCTGGGAAATCAGACCACTTTGACAAATCCCACTCTGCATGGCGGGAGCCCCATCGGACGTCAAATTTCTGTCACTCTCAGTATGTGATATATTCAGTAGATCTGCAATGGAGGGAACTGACGCGCTTCACCCCAGCCCCCGAGCAGTTTGAACAGCTGTATCTTCAGCCCGGAGGTGTTGGAGGAAAAGGTGACCTGAGCAAGCGATTCGGTAACCCCACTCCACTGTACGTATCAAATGGCCCTACGTTGGTGCATCGTTGACGTGCTTCCCTGCGCGATTCAGTGGTATCGCTGGTTTCCTCCTGTCTTTGACCCCGCTATCCATCTACTTGATGAACTTTGGCCAAAGTAGGTGCTTGAACCAAGTTTGATGGTGTGGTGCTGATGTCTCGACGCTTAGCAACCGCAACTTCTGCTACCGCGCTCATTGGTGCCTTCTACGCTCTTGGAGGTGTTTGCATGATTCTCGCCGGTCTATTAGGTGTGTAGAGCGGCGCATAGTCAGTCCGCAGAGCTTCAAGACTGAATTGGGTTTGACGCATTCCAGAATGGGTTTTGGGAAACACGTAAGTCCAGCTGTAGGCCCGTGGATTGAAAGAAATGGCTAAATCTCCTTAATGACAGCTTCCCATTCTTCGTTTTCACTACCTTCGGTGGTTACTGGATAGCATTTGCCATTCTTAACGATCCGATGATCGGAGTTGCTGCAGCTTTCAGTGCTACAGGAAGCGCTACCGAAGGTTCCGCGAATCCCCTCTTTGCAGAAGGTGTCGCAGTCTACTTGATCGTTTGGGGAGTCCTCGTCTCTATCTATATGATTGGCTCCCTGCGAACGAACGTTGTTTTCGTGAGTTACTTCCCTTCTACTCTTGTTCCCCTCGCAGGCGACTGAGTGCCTTTTTCCTCGATGGGTGTTTGCAGGTCATCCTATTCTTTACCCTCGATGTCGCCTTCTTCCTTCTTGCAGCTGGCTACTTCCGTATCGGCGAGGGACGAGATCCCACAAGTCTACTAAGAGCAGGAGGGGCTTTCGCATTCGTCACGACCTTGTGTGGATGGTGGATCATGCTGGCTCTCGTTCTGGGATCTACTGGCTTTCCCTTCTCTGTTCCTCTGGGAGATCTTTCCGGATTCCTGGCAAAGAAGAAGACCGTCTAATTGCTGTCGCCAGCAAGAAGGCTTTCCTCAGCTCTTGTGCATCGGTTCGAGGATCATATCCTCTGCTCCGTTTATCCGAATTAGCTTAATTAATACCATCGAAAGATCTGAAATCGAGATGTATAAAGACGATGCGCTGTAGCAGTGTGATCAAGTCGGCATGTATCTTAGTCTGTGCGCAATCAAAGTAATGCATCTATCTGCCTGAGGCGCGATGCGTACGCATTTTATGTGCTGCAGTCTCGGCTTGATGTCCAATCGACATGGATGCTCGCAGCAGCAGTCTGAAGAGCTTCGGCAGGTTCCTCATATTTCTCGGGACTTGTCTGTTCTTGCTGGTAGCATTGCATCGCGGTGAGTATCGTCGTGGAACATGTACATTTGACGTGCTGACGATCCAAGAATCACGCAGCCAGCACCTCGAAGCCTTTGCGTTGGTTGTCAGAGGTACTGCACCATCAGCGCTATGCATTCAGTCCCTTGCTCATGTTGGCGCGATTCCAGGAAGCTGTCCAGCTCGTTCTGTCTTTTGTCCTGCTCAGCGTAGGGATAGCCCTGAATGCAGCGAGTCTCAAGCCGATAACATGGCAAGCAGAGTTGCGGAAACAGTGCGTAGATGGGTTTACAATGCTGTATAAATTTGCCCTGCTAACCCTACATCTATCCTGGATTGTACAGCTCTATCGACCAGACGGACTCTCGACTTGGGTTTGCGAATATACATCATAGAGGGACACTACTATTCCGAGACAGCGTGGAGGTCGAGTAACGACAGGGTATAGGGTGTTGTTGGAGTACTGCAAGATTAGGAGACCATTTCTCACTCCCTTCGAAGCTTTTTGAACTGATTGACGTGCGTCAGCTAATGCCATGAACCTCCTGTCACACAGCTAACACTTACGATGTTCCTATCGTGTTCCGATATCCCACTGTAGAGCTGCTTGGGCGGGACATACTCTTCGAACTTGAGATTCGGCGGTAGCTCTCTCCCAGGCTCGATGATTTGGGACATGATTCGCTGCTGCACAGTCTGCTTGGAAGGCTGCGACTGTATCGGGGAAGCGGTAGCAGCAGCAGCTTTCTGCTTCATTGACGGCGGCAGTCGCAGCTTGTCTGGCTGCACTTTGGCTGCTGGAATCGCTCGAATTCGCATGCAGCGACAGACCGTCCGCTGCATCTGTATCTCGTATGGTAGATCAGTATCTGCATGTTATACCATCGACCTTTTGCCCGCAAAAGCACCTTTGACTTTCGCGAATGTCCGTGTCGCCTGTTCGTAGAGAACTGACCACCATGGAGGGCCGCCTGCAAGCGTCGGCGTCTGCGCCAGATTTGGCAGATTTAGTAGACGCAAGATTGCAGAATCACCACAAACACGCACATACACAACTGCCAAATGGTCAAGAAATCGTTCACGATGATGATGATCCTGGAGTCCAGCGCGAAGGCCGTCTTAACTGGAGGATGCCTACGCCAGCTCAGAGCCGGTCCCCTACGCCTGAACTCCAAGAAGATCCTGATGAGACCTATTCCCTGCGAATGCGCTCAGAGTCGCCAGAAGTCTTTCGAAGGAATGGTCACGTAGACCGATTCAATGACCACGAGCTAAGGAGCTGTAAGGAAAGAGAAGGGAGCATATTCACGCAGGACAGTATGTTCATGTCGGAGAACGGGCTGGACGGCCAGCGTACACCTTTGGAAGATAGCCAGCATAGTTCTGAAGCCGAACATCACGACACTAAGGAGATACAGCATGAGAAAGCATTCCCTGCGTATCCTAGCATCTCCAATTTCTCCTCGCGGATCCTGCCAACGTCTCTGTGGGATTACTTGCAAGAAGAGATACGCGCGACAGAGTTGGACGGGTCTCAGGAATTGAAAGCAGAGCGCGTCACCAACTTCTTTGCAGTCCCAATGGCAGTAGAGAGGGTAGCTTCCGCTCTCCTTTCCAGTTGTAATTTCACTCAGACTTCTAACGCCCTCCCTGACCCAGATCATCATATTCGGCCTTTTCGTCTGCCTAGACTCTTTCCTATACAACTTCACTATCCTTCCTTTACGTTTTCTGATAGCTACCAAACGGCTTATATCTAGCTATTTCAAGCCTGGGAAGCGGTCAGTCGACAAGAGTTTTCCAGATCTGCTAAGCTGAACTGACCGTCGCACCGCAGGAAATCGCTGCCCGTCTCTGCTAAATGCGATCTAGCAAAATTTGGCATGTTCGCCATCGCAAGTGTAATTCTTTATCACATAACAGATGCAAGCCAGATGTACCATTCTGTGCGCGGGCAGGAAGTCATAAAATTGTACGTGATCTTCAATGTTCTCGAGGTAAGCAGCTTGCCGCATGTAGCGATGTGAAGACGGGTAAGTTGAGCTCTGTGGACAGATCGCAGATCGCCTTTGCTGTTCTTTCGGACAAGACCTTATAGATTCCCTATGCTCCAGAGCTACTCTTGGTCGTCGAGAAGATGGCTCACAACCACGCATACGACCCGCTGGTCTCTTCACTATGTGTGTTGTATATACAGGTACGATAGCGGAATTCCGCTATACTAGACGGCGTCGACTGACTCTTCCATAGTCGTGCACACCCTGGTTCTCTTCTACAGCTTAGTCTCGCTCAATGTGGCCATCAACTCGTACGACAACGCTCTGCTCACTCTCCTCCTATCGAACCAATTCGTCGAGATCAAGAGCGCTGTCTTCAAGAAATTCGAGAAGGAAAACCTGTTTCAGATGAGCTGCGCAGGTGCGCAGTCACATATTACACATGATCGATCTCCTAAGCTAATTTTTCCCTGCTTATTGCTAGATATTGTTGAGCGCTTTCAGTTGACGCTCATGCTGTCCATCATCGCTCTGCGCAACCTCATCGAACTTAGCGGCTCGACATTCTCCCTTCTACCGACCTCTTTCATCCCCGTCATGCCGTCCATGTCCATTCTTCAACGCATCTTCTCACCTGCGTTGATCGTTATATGCTCAGAAATCATCGTCGATTGGCTTAAGCATGCCTTCATCACCAAGTTCAATCACAGTGAGCAGTCTCTGACACGACACAGTCCGCTCAGCTAACAGAAGTACTATTCAGTCCGACCAGCTGTGTATGGTCGCTTCATCGATGTTCTCTGCCGAGACCTGGTCGCAGATTCAGTCTCCCCTCAAGGCAACGAGGCAAGATACATATATGTAGACTCGTCTGCCAAATAAGCTAACCTGTCATATTCAAAGACCTTTGCAGACCAATCACCAGCATTGGCCCGCCGGCTCGGGTTCGCAGCTTTACCCATAGGATGCCTTGTCGTCCGCGTAATCTTCCAAACCTTCGAGATACTTGCAGATACCTCGCATATCGACGAATGTGCACCGCCCCGAAAAGGCTTGAAAGTCGGACCTGGCTTGTTGAGCTACCTTTCCATCGGACCGGAAGGTCAGAAGAGATTGCTTGCTTGGATAGTCTGGCTTTCGGTTGCATGCATATTTTGGGCTTGGTGAGCCTTATAAGCCATATCTAACTCAGCAGCTGATTCGGGCTGGTCCAACCTATAGCCTCGTCATCCTCAAGCTGCTTATAGGGTCAGTAATGTTGTCAGAAGGACCGCCACCCAACGCTGATATACTCCCCTTGCTTGGGAAAACAGCATTAACCTTCGAGCCTATGCCATCTCGCGATACAGCGGCATGGAAGAGAGAGCGCAGGAAGACCAGCTAAACGATCGCTCACGCTCTGCCATTGGCCTGAACCCAGCCGAAAGAGTGAGCACACAACTCTGTTCTCTCGAAGCACCCCGACTAACATGATGTTGGACAGGCTCGCGAAGGCGAAACTACCAAGCTGCTGGAGAACAAGCATTACGATAGCCCTGGCAAGTTTGCTGGTAAAGTGGGAGGTGGAGCGGCCAATACAAATATGGAGACCCTGTCGCGGTTTTCGATGATCAAGAGTAGAATATATTGAACTTCGACAAGGATATTAGCCTTACAGTGTAGCCATATTTCAAGTGATACATTTGTTGACGTGTAGCAATGAACGAGAGTAGCGAAATGCGTGGCCGGGTTCCGTCAAAAAGCCGAATTCACAGAATGTCCATTCATTACCGAAAAGTATTAGGAGAGGATACATGGTGATACAAAAGACATAAGGTCGTGATGGAGAACATCATGCTACTCTGGCAGCGTTCGAAATCTACAGCAGCCTACTTGCAGTTGTCAATCAAGGAATTCTTAGGCCACAGCTCTTCAGGCCAAGTCGTAATATTCGCTGAAAGTGAGCAAACAAGGATGTCAATCGATGTAACTTAGTCTCAGAGAAACAACTTACGGTTCGTGTAATAGTCGATAAACTTGTCGATGTATTCGGCCGTTGGGTGATCTTTAGGATCGCACGTAATATCCGTCTTGCCCTTTTCTTGCCAGACTCTTACATAGTCTACATACATAGTACCGGGGAATTGTAGACGGTTGAATTGCAGAGTTTGGAAAGCCGGTGAGAGGGCAAAGTTGAGAATCATGTACATGGGTTCCTCGCTACGAAGAGCATGTCATCGACGTCAGCGTAGGACAAGCGCAAATTGGATTGACCGCACCTCATCAACCGCTGTCCGACCAGGGTCCGGTCGTCAGGTAAGAAGGCACCTGCCTTCAATGTCCACGTCGGCTCTCCGCCCATGGACCACGTAATCATCGAGTCGGTGTCGGAACCGGGTGTGAGTTCGTAGCCGAAACTTTCGAAAGCTGCTCCGTTGTAAGCCTCTGTACCGAAGTTGGTGACTGCGGAAGCGGATTCTTGGCTGGAAGGAGACGGCAAATGTTAGTCGCGTTTCGTAAACGTGAGGCGGATATCAGCTCTAAGTACTCACGTAGCTGCTCCCTTCCAGAGGTTGAGGACTGTCTTTGAGCTATTGTAGATTTCCATTCCTGCGCTTGACGTATTGTCCCAAATCCACTGGTAGTCGAAGGGAGCGATCTGGATGGATTGCGAAGCTGTTCCATATCCTCTCCAATCGACCTGCGCTTCCAGGATATCGATTTCAGGAGCTCCTCTACCGACATTGTTGTTGGGTCCAGGATGCGTCTGTCCCTTGCATGTGCATGCACTCGCTCTTTGCCCTCGTAAGATAGACAGTCTTCCTCTGTATTCGTCGGACCCAGACTCGCTATATGCAGCTACGGGCGTGTTGTCAGGCATCATCTGTCCCTCGAGAGTACCAACATCACACGAGTTGTACGAGTATGGCCACATTCCATCGTTGGTTGCACCAAAGCCTGCTCTTCCGAGATTGCCCATGGTCCATGAACCAGGCCAGAAACCGGAAGCAATGGAGTTTCCTGGCATCGAGATGGAGGTTTCGATGTAAAACCCGCCATTGAAGCAGACCTTGTTCCATGACTGAATCATGCCAGAGCGGAAGCTGAGACCGTTGATGGGCTGTTTGTACAAGTGTTTAGCGATTAGGACTTGTATGTGGAAGCAAGCTGAACGCAAAGCGCACTTGTTCAGTAAGCGTGATTTGGAGACTACCGTTCCGTGTGGTCAGGGCATCCGGATGGTACCATTCCATGTCTCTTGTCTGCCAGTAGTGAAGATCGACCGCTTCCCACTGCAAAACGACAGTGTGAGCACGAATCGACAGCGTCGAAAGCAACTTTAGAACCCACGTAGGGATCATCACCAGGCCAGAAAGTCCTGCCATCCCTGTTGAACTCGTCGGAGAAGACGAGCTCGTAGTCTCGTCCATTGAAACCTTTCCGGATGCCGTTCTTGATCTCGTCAGGCGTATCCACATCGACCAGCGAAGGGAAATTTGCAATGTTTGGGACTTGTCCAGAAGAATTTGTCGCGCCTAGACCCCATCCCCATAGGCTTCCTGCTCTTTGCTGAGAGACGTCTATAAAGCCAAATGATCAGCATCCTTTTTGCGAAAGCACCTGCATGAACATGAATCAACGTACATGTATGTACAGGCCAACCCATAAAGAGAGCTAGGATACCGCCCAGAAGAACGCTGATTCCGACTGCATTCGCGAGCCCACGTCCAGAGGTGGGGAAGTGCCACCACCTATCTGAGCGTGCAGTCTGCAACGTCCGTGGATCATGAAGGAAACTGCGATGCACAGACAAGGAGTTTAAGCACATGTCCGAGTCGCTATATTTGGGCGAGAGCGCACTCGTCTGCTTCTACGTTCTTCTCGTTCCAGAGAAGCGAGGTATCTTCCATTGACTTGTTGTTGTTGTTGTAGTATTGCATGCTTTCCCGCCTGCCCGACTCGTACAGTGTCGAGTCTCGCCATGAGGAGGGCGCTTCGGACGAGCCGTTGTCTGCCAGGCCGTACTCTGAAAATCTGCTTCTTCCCAATGCAGCAGGGTTGTTTGGAGTGGAAGGAGATGCTGCAATGCCTCCCATGGCATAGCCTGCACTTGGCAGCGAGTCGAGCTCGATCTGGGTGTCGCGATGCTCGAGTCTCGGGGTGCCGTTGCTTATCATGCTGAGCCGGCTGTTGCTGCCCATTGGAGGAGTACTAGGGGCGGCACCACCAGCAAGCGCCGAGAGGTTGCCCGTCGAGTATCTCGAGTAATTTGCGCCCACTTCACCTCTTGCGATGGCGGCAGACGTAGTATCGAGCCCGACGGTGTTGTTTGGAGCGCCCATGTAGCTCGACTCGCGTCTGCTGTTGGGGGATAGCAGTAGAGGATTGCTGTTGTTGTTGCTGCTTCCACTGGCGGTGATGTTTTCGCTACTCGAGCCAGCTGACCCAGAGCCTCTCGAGCTCGTGTCCCCCGAAGATCCGCTGCGACGAGGGTCGTTCATGTTGGCCATGCTGGTGCTGCCTCTACCGATATGTGCCATCGAAGGAGGATACGCTCTGTTCTTCCAGCGGGTTTTCCACCAGATTTAAAGCCCTCAAAAAGTCGTACCAGCCAGAGCCAGCGCAAGGCCGAGCGAGGTTAGGGCAGGATTGGGATGCTGGCTTGAGAATGGGCGATTGCGACGACCAAGTACTGATTCTTGACGCTCTTAATATGTCGTAACTCTCTCTAGATCTCCCTTCTTTCTCGCTGGCCTTGCGACCTTTTGCCTTGTTTTGACGGGAAAGAGAGCCCTGTCGAATCAACCCTGGGCAAAGTGTAAATTCCAATGTCGATATAGACCTTCAAAGTCTCGAATTCTGCGACTTTCTGATGTTATCGTGAGCGAAGACATTCAATGCGAGAAGTGCATCATGCGTCCATTTCCTAGGCGCTTGGCTGTGCCGCGCCACTATGCATAGCGATCTGCTGCAACGACGAGGACAACACACGCAGTATACAGCTATAAAAGTTTGCAGTATGGAGCACAAAGCTTCTGCAATGCGATCACCCAAGGCGACCGCAAGAGAGACAGAAAGATTGATTGACGATCTCATGCAGCATGCGAAAAGAGTACAGATTGATACAGAGCAGCAGTAATGCTTTTATACATGAGCGACATGATGCCTCTTGCTTCGGATCGCGAGCTGTTAAGTGATGGAGTATCTGCGAAAGGTCGGAACATGTCAGAAGAATGCTTGATAAGCTGATCGATATAGCAGTGATGCCCACTTTGGTCCCCCGGAACCCTCTGGTACTTCCCACTCGATATCATGGGCAGGTGCTTTGATAGAGCATGTCCTACAAGCAAAAAGGGATATCAGCCCTCCTGCTTGCGATTGTCTAAGGGGTGATTTCCCGACTCACTTGCAATGAATGCAGTTCTGTGAATTGATGACGAACCTCTTACCATCCGCATGTGCCTCACCGCCCTCCTGCTCGGTGTCCTGATATTCATAGACCGCCGCTGGGCACACTCTGCTCAACAGCCCCGCAAAAGGTTCGCCCGATTCTTTCGTATGTCGCACATAATCCCCATCCTTGACTTTCAAGTGTACAGGCTGGTTCTCAGCGTGGTTTGTGCCTGTGCGCGCTACGCTCGTGAGGATGTCGAATGACAGCACGCCATCGGGGGCAGGGTAGTCGATCGGTTTAAAATTTGAAGCGGGCTTTGTTGCTTGGTAATCCTCGAAAGGGTGGTGGAACGTCCATGGTGTACGCCCTTTCAGGATGAGCGTGTCCAGTCCTGAATACGCTATCCCTCCTACCATTCCTAGAGGATTGTGGAAGGAGGGTCGGATATTCCTCACTTCTTTCAGCTCTTCCATCACCCAGCTATTGTCCATCGCCGTTTGGTAAGACGAGATATCTAAAGGCTGAATCTGTTCGACTTCTTCGAGGGCAGAAGCGGTGCTTTCTTCTTTCGACAATGCCTTGAAAGCTTCTTCAGCAGCTACCATCCCGCTTTTCATGGCTGTATGTGTTCCCTTGATTTTTGGAACGTTCAAGAAGCCCGCACTGCATCCTATCAGTGCACCACCTGGGAACGTAAGTTTTGGGATAGATTGATAGCCACCTTCATTGAGTGCTCGTGCGCCATATGCTAGGCATTCCCCTCCTTCTAGTATATCTTTGAAGAAAGGATGGTGTTTCATCCGTTGAAACTCCCTAAAAGGAGAAGTGTATGGATTCGGATAATCGAGACCTATCACCAAGCCTAGGGAAACCATCCGGTCTTCCAAGTGGTACATCCAGCTTCCTCCATACGTATGTCTATCCAGAGGCCAGCCGAGCGTATGCACAACCTTGCCAGGCTGCCATTTCTCCTCTTTTATCCGCCATACTTCTTTGATTCCTAAACCATATGTCTGCGGATCCTTCCCTTCTCTCAAACTGAACTTCTTGATTGCTTTCAGAGATAATGAGCCATGTGCACCTTCTGCTATGAGTGTGACTTTGGCATGGAATTCCATTCCTGGCTCAAATTGGTCTTTCGGCTTGTAGTTTTTGTCCAACCCAATATCATTCGTGACGACACCTTTAACTGCACTTCCATCTTCTGTATACAATAGTTGTGCACCAGCAAAGCCAGGATAGATCTCTACGCCCAGTTCTTCGGCTTGCTCGGATAGCCATCTGGTCAATTTGGATAAGGAGATGATGTAGTTGCCTTTATTGTTCATTTGTGGAGGATGTGGTAAGGGAATAGAGCCGTTGGGGAGGAGATAGCGCATAGTGTCGCTTGTTGCTTCTTGATTCAGTGGCGCGCCTTTCTCTTTCCAGTCGGGTATGAGCTCGTCGAGCGCTCGCGGCTCTATGACTGCTCCAGAGAGGATGTGTGCGCCTGCGATGCACACATAGTCAGGGAGAGCTAGGCTGAAATCGCAAGGGGTTATGCGCCTACCTATTTCGCCGCCCTTCTCTAGTACGACGACTCTTAGATCCTCTTTGCCTTGTTCTTTCGCAAGCTGCATTATTCGGATAGCAGCGGACAAGCCAGCGGGTCCGCCTCCGACAATGCAGACATCGACCTGATCGCTTGCTCTTTCGACTTTGGAGAGGTCAAATGCATCTGCGTCTTCGGGCAGGTCTTCTACAGCAGTAGCTAGGGACCTTGTGTGAGAAGTGTTCAGAGGGAGGAGCCTGCTGGATGATGCTGCACATCCCAAGAATGTAGATTGGCTGCGAGAGCTGGCCGCGACGCCGGTCCTTCTCGAGGTAGTAAGAAGGGTCCTTGTGCTTGCAGCCTGCTTCACTGCTTGTCTTGCCTGTGATGTCGTCCGCCTTGCGACTGCAGTGTGCATCGTGAAATCTCAGATGTCGGCTTTGAAGAGAGCCGGGGACTGCCTGCGATTTCAGAGAGAAGCGATTGGCGCGAGAATTGGACGAATCAACAAAGCTGGGCACAGTCGCTGATTGGATAGAATGTAGATGAGATAGATGAGCTATCATACAGTTCGTCTGCTCTCCAAGCTCGCTCCAAGTTCCTGTGCCTCTGCCAAAAACATGGTCGATTCTGGCGATTTGTATTATCGCTGCATCTACGATTGCGCAATGGCCAAGCTACAATAGCTTGCAACATTCGAAGTGTGCTGCTTCGTCTCGTCCTTCTCGCTCAAGCGCGGCTCCTACTCACGAAATTTGGCTGCCTTCTTGTCCTCTCACGAACCGAATCTCGACCAAAACCACACAAGAAGCATCATGGGTAACGGCGCAAAGGTAGATTACAATGACACGCATCAATATCAAGATTACAGCTAAGCCGTCGTCTCGCAGGCTGCTAGTAAAAGAGAGCGAGCCGCAAAGGATGCCAAATCCGCTGGAGGAGTGTCGCAGCTCAAAGCAAACGCAGAGGTGCATACTGCTGTCTATCAATGCCTATAATCTACCGCATGGCAGGCTAAGCGTGTTCTTGCTGCTCCCAGGCCATGAACAAAAAATGCACAGTCTGCATGCAGGTCTTTATGCAAACGACAACCAAGAAGGTGGGCTACCTCTGCTATATACTCACTCTACGATGATGGTCATCTGCTGGCCTCGATGTCCAGCCATAGCTTCGCAGTACTGACGAGCTTTTCATGTGATTCTGGACAGATCTTGGACGAACACGCTTCCGCCAGGCATCCTGGAAAGACTGGCAAAGACTGTTTCGGAGCAGTCTACGATGCCTCGAAGGATGCACCCGCTGCAAAATAGACTGTCCGCCAGCTCTCGCTACCCGTCCCTCAAGCCAATCGATTTTTGTGTTAATGATGTTGTGACAGTCCTCTTCCATTCTTTGTCGATCCTATGCAAACTTAGATGCTCGTCTCTACGCTACGCTACGCTACACGTCGTTTCCTCGGTCCTTCTATATTCCCCGGGCCATTCTATTCCACTCGCTCCTTCATGAACGCTTCAAATTCGTCTTTGTACTCTTTGTCCCAGCGAGAAAGCGCAGATCTGTTCTGTGCTACATCGCTCGACGACCACGCCATCCTAGCCTGATCCATCTTTTCAGAAGTCTCGTTGTCCGGGCAGATGATGTCTGAAACAGCTCTTCGTTCAGCTGGGAGGATATAGAGTGGAAGAAAGACGGGTGTACGCACAGAAATCACCCTTCTCAATGCGGGGTAGAGCATAGTCGACAACCTGCTGTGGCTCCCATGCACCAGCTGGCTTTTCGGTATTGTTTCCTTTCGTGAGCTGCATGCATCGATTCACTGCTTCAGTACAATTCGAAACGCTCAGCAGAAGACATAAACGACGATTACCTTCGTATACGTCCAGCCAGGAACCAGCAAATGCGCCGTGACTCTTTTCTGCGTAGCTTCCCTCAACTCATGCGCCAAGCGTTCCGTAAATGTCTTAACGCCAGCTTTCGAGACGTTGTAGTAGGCTCCTGTGCCGGGAGGTGCCGTGATGCCTTGTTTGGACCCAGTCACGATGACCAGACCTGGGTTTTGCGACTCGACGAGGGAGCTAGTAAAGGCGTTGCTGCCGTTGATGACTCCGAACAGATTGATACCGAGGGTCTATGTCATCAACGTATCAGTTTGCACTGCTGTGATGTGACATTGACGGGGCTGAGCGCACCTTTGTCCATGTATCTACCTTGCCATTCCAAGTCGTCGCGCCCGATTCTCCCACGCCGGCATTCAAGCACAATACGCTGATGCCTTTATCTCCGAACTTGTCTGTGACCTGCTTTGCAGCATCAAGCATATCCTCGTACTTGGATACATCAGCTTCTATAGTCAGCAAGTCACTCTCGGGCAACTTGAGTTCCGACGACGCTTTGCTGAGGTCCGAAGAGGAGATATCGATGAGAGCCAGACGCATCTTGTGAGATGCAAAGGTCGATGCTAGAGCATATCCGATGCCTCCAAACCCGGCCTGGAAATAGCACAATGGCCCAGGCTATGAGCTGTGCGTAGAAGGAACAGGGCAAAAGGATTCGACGCACGCCGGTGATGACTGCTGTATTGCCTGCTTTGATAGCTGGATGTACCATGGTTGTTATGCCTGCGCGGGGGATGGGGAGAAGTGGCGAGAGGGAGGGAGAGAGAATGCGAGAGCAGCAGGGATGTACAGTTCAGCTTTAGTTCTTGATCTGTATCAGTGTCCAGCACCTTTTCAGGAATATCAGAAACTTGTAAGAAGAGTTGTCAGCTGCCCAAGCTTTGTCTCTTTCCACACCTCCGACTTCTGAATCCAATTCGAAGCAGCAGCCATGTCGTATGAACCCAAAGCCACGTATCCACCTGCCGATGCGCTGTACGAAAGTACCGAAGACAAGAAGCAGCGCCTGACGAGCGAGATGAGCGAGCTTGCGGGCAAAGTAGAGGCGCTGCAGGACGAGTACGAGCGCTACGAGCAGCAGGCTGGAATAGCAGCGAGAAACCAGAGGGAGATCGCACACAAGGGAGGGCCTGGTCACTTGCAAGTCAGCGAAATGATGGCGAAGAGCGCTGCGGTCAGTCTATCCATCCCCAAGCCATCCGAAAAGCCGTTCCTTGGGCTGATGAATCGCATAACAGGCGAAGAGAGACGTCGGTACGCATGCATACATGAATGCTCTGCAAAAGCTGTGAAGTCGAGCTGACTGCGCATTCTTTCCACCCCTATTGTGCCACCGTGATTTAGGCAAAGCCAGACTCGAGCTAGAGAAGAAGCGCAAGGAACTCTACGCAATCACTGGCGAATCCTTCCCTGACGTTGCCTTGGAAGACTATACTTGGGACGAGTGGTGGTGGTCATGGCTAGGTTACAAGCCCCAACGTCAGTATCTCTAGATAACTGAAGCGTCTCTGAAGCCTCGTACTTCATCGTACGCTGTTCTGGGATCATTTCTGCCCGTTTTACTCTCAGTCCCTGGTCTCCTCCCAATTTTCCTTCTTTCATGGTTCATAGCCGCATGTCACATTCCCCACCATCCCTTCGCTCCTGAGTAGTTGTCGTCCATCCCTATCACACCCGCACGCACATCTTGTACATAGCCTCACGCATATTTGCCATTCTTGTGAATTTACCTCATTTTCTTTTCTCCTTCCTCTAATGCCTGATCATGGCGTGAAAGCTCTGACTAATTTTGATCGGAATGCGCATGGCTTGTTCTTCCTCTCGAAATGCCAGTGAAAGTGGAAAGAAACGGAGCGCTGACGTTCGGGTCTGTGAGTGCGGTAATAAGCTTGGATCTCCGGAGCATGCAGTGCAAGCTGTTCGGGAGCAAGCTCTAGCTTGAGTGTAGGTAAGAGAGGGAGATATGCTGCATCGGCCATGCGTCGTATGAACACGCAGGCGTGCTCCCATGTGATTTGACCCAGGGCACAGTACTTCAACGTCTGTGGAAGGTCCACTAAGAGTGCTTTATCGATCGTGTCAGTCTTCCAGTCGAGGTATTCGGCAGCCTCTAGTTCCAAAGTCTCCAGGACCGGCAAGTAGGAAAACAGCTGCTTCGCCGATACCGCTTCTTCCATACACATACCCAGACTTGCTCTGTCGATTCGGACCGAGAGGAGGGTACTGCCAAATATCTGACAGAGTTGACGGGGAACTGATCGGTAACCTGCCCAGATCGTAAGATGCGTGAGAATGAGATGCCTCATGCTTGGGACCAGAGGCAGTGCCAATTCTGTCACTGCAGCCTCGGAAATGAAATAGACGTCGTGTAAGTCTAAAGTCTCGATTGTGCTGCGAGCCTTTGAAGCTTTGAATGGTCCGCTAGCGGCATTCAGTTGTATGGAGGAGAGGGTTAAACAGAGGAGACTATCGATATATGTCAAGCCCCTCGCCCAGCTCCACCAGTGTCCCTCGTTGCCGACATGTCTGCGCGTAGTTCGTGGACCGACTACGTAGAGATGTTCCAAAGGACACAAGCCCAGCATGACCAGGAAGCAGAACTGCTTGGCGATAAGCCAGTCGGCAGGAATAGAGATACTTCTCAATGTGTGACGAAGGTGGTATATCAATTGAACAAGCTCCACACCGTGGACGTATAGGTCGTCGACAGATGTGAGGTCGACATGCCAAGGGGCAACTCCTGAGGCCAGGATTGCAGGAGCAGAGGAATTGAAGGACCAAATGAATTGAGCAGTAGAGAAAGTGAGGGATCTTCGATATGGTAGGATGAGCTTCAGCCATTGTTTAGAAACGAGCGAGAGCTCAAGCCAGAGCCTCTGCTTTGTGAGCGACGGTTCAGTATCATCGAGGACATCGAAAATCATCTGCAGAACATCTATAGGTAGTCTTCCAATGCTTTTGGGTTCATTCGACGCGCTCCTCAGAGAAGTAGCGTTTGTTGACATTGGCACGCCAGCCATTGGCCAGTTAGAGACGTCTCCCAGCTGATTAACTGATACTGTTGCTAGTTCTGAAGAAGTAGTGCTTCGCGTCTCTTCTCCTGCCATCTTAATCTCGAAGTCGATGTGTGTGAAAGAAGCGAAAAGGTCAAAACCTCAATAGCATTCCGTGCAAATTCTCTTTGTTACTCTCATTGATTCTAATAAAGGTTTCAACATAGGTGTGTATAAAAGCTTCCGGGTAATGCCCTTTGCGGAACGTCAGTAGCCATCTAAAGTTTGGTCAAACCGTAGTCTTTTCTAAATCCTCGCGCTTGCCTGGTGCTCCTATTCCTCACTTTCGTCAGCCCATTGCAGCTGGAATGCACACGCGTGCTCGTCGTCGGCCGCCATAGTCCTTCGCAAATTATACTCGTCCACCTCAGCTTTATGTTTCTCCATCTCGCTGGAATATAGCCAGAGAACAGACGAAGCTTGAAGATTCGGAAGATAGGTCGGATCCTGCTTGCGTGCCAGATAAGCAGAAGCGCTGCGCCAGCTCACCGGGCGGATGCTGCAGTGCCTCAGCGAACCAGGTAGCTCCAAGAAGCATGTCGTGCCGGATCCTTCGGCAAAGCAAGCAAACTTGTCGGCGCCGTGAATTTCCATGGACCGCAGCACGGGAAGGAGGGGTGCGAAGTCTTCAAGGCAGGAATTGTCTACCAGATAGTCCAACGAAGCTTCATCCACCTTCAGAGATCGAAGCTCTTTCCCGAACGTTCGACAAAGCTCAAGCGGAGCTAATAGGGTGTAGTCACCGGAATATACCTCCGTGAGCCAAAGGTGTTGGACCGGGTGGACCATCCAAGCGGCCAGGTGCTCTAGAGCTTCCACTGAAAGGATGTTAATGTTACGAAGATGTAGAGTTCTGATGTGACACGCAGGTGTGATGTCGAAGTCTTCCACATGATCGCCGAAAACTACATTTGCGAGCTCCAGATGGACTAGCGTTGGCACGCTCAGTATTGTGCTGACCTTACGCCACAAGCCTCCTCTATAGTATTGCCGGCGGTAGGAAGGCGTCGAGGATCCATAGAGGTGAACCTTCACTAGCTTACAAGTTTCCGGCTTGCATAAATCCTCGACCTCTCGCGAATACACCAGAGCCACAGGAATGGAGACGCTTTCCAATGTATGGGCGATAAGAGGAAGAAGTTGAAGCAACAGTTCGTTAGTGTCTGAAACATCCTCGATACGCAATTCGCGTATTTGAACCCCATCAGACAAAAGCTTGACAGCATGAGGGGCGAAACGTTCGACAAATGATGTTGTAGGGAGAATAAAGGCCCTGCGATGTCGTCGGACTAGCCTGGCCCATTCTTTCTGTACCAGAGACAGCGTGACCCAGCGCTTTTGCGCAACGAGCGGGTCATCCTCGGAGGCCTCAAGGAAGTCGAAGATAGTATGCATGACATCGGCAGGTAGTTGTGGGATGTGTCTGCTTGTCATCGTCGCGGACACCTGTGTTTGGGTAAAGTTGATATTGAGGTATGATCTTTTTGGCCAGCTGAGAGCGCCCACCTAAGGAGCTGTTGTTGTTCCTGCTTCTAAGGGAGCGTTGTATCGCCTCTTGCTCGATGCGATCGTATTTCCGGCGCGTTGGGTTGAGGTTGAGGTTGAGGTTAGATTGCAAGAGGTCGAGCCCATTTGGGAGAAACAATCTATGAATACAAGTAAAGTATTTCTAGCGATAATGTAC